>VYZU01066400.1:78589-152166 GCA_013401355.1 Ceyx cyanopectus
GAAGAAAGAGCGGGAAGGAAGAAAGAGCGGGAAGAAAGAAAGAGCGGGAAGGAAGAAAGAGCGGGAAGGAAGAAAGAGCGGGAAGGAAGAAAGAAAGACGGTATAGATGCAGAAAACTGAAAATCAAATGCTGCACGCCAAGTTTTATGTTGTCGTTTGATTTTATTCTCATTACAGTGGTAAAGAATTATTCCATACCAACAGTGCTCAAAGAGTATCCAATATAGATTTTCATCAATAGCAAAGACATAACTTGCTGTGAAACATTAGATCTCTTTCTAGCACAATGCTGTATATCCTTCCAGACTAAACTCTAGGAGCCAAACCACCCATCAGATCAGAGCAAACCCTGAATATTTGCTGGACCAGCATGCACAGTGACCAAACAAGGCAGTCTGCACTCCAGTATGGGAAATTTCCAGGGAAAAAAATCCACTTCTTGTGACAGATAATACCTCCCAGACACAAGGTTCCACAGAGGAGACACCAGTGCTGCTTCCCCATCCCTGCACTGCTGAGGTAATGCAATTCCTCACCCCGTAGGGAGCTGCAGTCAAACAGGCCAGGGATTACTAAGCAGCCAGTACACACAAGCTGGAGAACAGGACTGCTTGATTCCCTACCTGACACAGGGAACAGGGTGAAGTTTGGGCTTGGTACCAGCACAGCAGATCTCCGAGATCACTGACAGCTACCCGAGGGGTGGTGTGGGGCTGTTGTCCCTCTTGCTCTACAGCTGCAGGCTCTGGCAGCTAGCTCAGACAGCTCAGATGTACACGTTCTCCCACAGACACAAGAAAAGCTCTTTCTGCCTGTCCTGCAATCCACAATTCCCACAGCCAGAGCCCTGCAGTCTTTCAGTCCCCAAGAACTGACCATCCTCCAACCTCCTGCAGTGCAGGATGAAACAGATTTTTGCAACTTCATGCATCTAGTCTTAACAAAACCTTTGTTGCCCCTGTGCAAACACAGCCAGTGTGGGAGAAACACATTCTCCTTGTCCAGCAGCAGGACACAGTGCAGCAAGTCCAGGAGCTGGCAGGGGGAGCAGATGAGGTGGAACAAGGCAGAGACTCCTGGCTGAGGTTGGGAAGCCCGGCGCCAAGCTTTAAGCTCTGTAGAAGAATCGAGCAAAGCATCAGGACACAAAATCTGGTATTCATACCATAACTGTTAGACAAATACAGGGTTTATTTACAAAATCATGGGGTGTGTATCACTTCATGAGCTTGGACACGTTTTACCTTTTTGCCATTCAAAGACTGAGCAGCAGACAGAAATGCCATGTTGCAGTTGCTTTCAGCAAGGGTCAGGTTTCTCTACTGGTGATTCTCTTACCCTTTGAGTATGGGAAAATTACCTCCTTTGTTTGTTTGCTTTTAATATAATAGACCAGCTTTTTGTCTCAAGGAAAACAGAAATATAATCATCAGGAGAAAAATAAATGGTCACTCCACATACTCAGAATAGCTTGCATTTTTGCCCCAAAGACCACCAAAGCAGAGCAGCTTTGTCCCTGGAAGACAAGCAAAGAAAAGGAAAAGGGCAACTCGCACCAGAGACATTGTTTTTGTCTGTTTATTTTGCAAACTTCTTCAAAGTATGCTGTTGCTAAGAGTGGCTTCAACTGAAAAGCATGCTCTCACTAGAAAAAAATGTAAGGATAAACATGAAAATCTGTTGAAAAGTGGGCGAAAAGTTAACACACATTCTGCTGATTGGGACTTGCAAAGCTGCTGGAGAACTTCCAATGAAACGACCTCCCGAGGTAGGTACCTTCCTGCTCTCAACCCCATCCCACAGCCTGATCTCTTCTGAAAGCTGAGCTGGCTAAAGGGAGAAAAGGGGGGCACAGAATGGTTTGGGTTGGAAGGGACCTTAAAGATCACCTAGTTCCAACCTCCCTGCTATGGGCAGGGACACCTCCCAGTATTGACCCTGCGGGGCTCCACCCCATCTCGGTTTCTGAAAAATACTGTATTTTTCATCAATTAGGAGTCTTGAATTGAGCATCTACCACAGGGGGCAGGACATTTTAACACTTCAGGAAGACACAGAGCAACCAGATGTCTCCATCTTTGTTGATTTTAGCCCTGGATGGCACAGCAGTGGTTTCTTCATTAAAAATAGCATGAGATGCTTCTAACAATACTCTGTAACAATGGCAAGCCTCTGGATAAACAAAGCAATGGGAACGTCAGGCTCTTGAGTAGTGCTGACAACCCTAAAATACAAAGTGCAGGGAGAAGTCAGAAGAGGCAGCTGTTGAGAAAGGCTGTCCAACTCACCCTGACCTGAATGCATGGATCCCCAGTGAACACACTTCTGTAGGCTTCTGGATGCTGAGATCAATGCAGCAGCTTCACAAAGCATCATGGAGAAATAAGATGGCTCCTACCATTATTTCAGTACCGTGTATCTTGACTGTTACCCAGCTGATCAGAGCTAAATGGTGCAACAGTCCCCACTAGCCAACCACGTCAGATCAAGAGCCCCACGTTTCCATTTCAAATTGCCAAGGTAGATGGGACCCTCAAACTAACCTGCATGGTTTTTGAGGAAAAAGATCTGTGTCTGTGCAGGATTTTCAGTGCTAGTTGCTCCATCTGCACTGAGATAAGCAGCAGCTGCCATGGATGTTGCAATGCTTTTGCCTTCCCTTCTGTTGAGGCTCAGTGTGGCTCACAGCAACTCCTCCTTCTTTTTAGCACTCCTCTCAGGTGAAGAGGCAGAACAACACAAATTACTCCACAATATAGAATATACTATCCATTTCACTCAGTTCTATTAGGAACTGCTATACAACAAAACCCATAAAACTGAACATTTATGTCTTTTAGTCTATCAGCAGAGTCCCCTATCAGCTGTTTCAAAGGCAGAAGGCTGAAAGAGAGATTAATGAGAGGCTTGGAAGAAAGTCTTTTAATCCAGTTTATGTACACCTTCCCCTTTACTCCAGAAGGCCACAAAACTGGGACACACTCAAAGTTTATAACTGAAAAGGCAGGCAGGTTTTATCCTTGAAATGCTGCAGTATGCTGCTGAATTCCAGAGAAGGACATTGCAGGGGAAAAAAAATACTTAATAGCCCCCCAACTCCCCTAGATGAGGTGCCACAAATCTGTCAGTTTTAACACTACATAGTGAGTCTTGCAAGCACAAAGCATTCCTGCAGGTTTTATACTTGAGCAATGCTTTCACCCCCCCCACTTCAAACCTGACTGACACATGCTGGGAAGTGGCACCCCAACACCTACCTGAGAACGCCCTGGACCTCTTGTAGGTGAATGTTTAACCTTGAAACCTACTGACCACCACAAAGCTGGGACCTATGCAGAGCCTATATTCTATAACTTGCTAAGAGATTAACAATAAACTGCAGTCACCTTACAAGACTCTTGTTCACTTGTAAAATATACAAGTGAAAAAAAGAATTGACAACAGCAGCCACACTTGCCAGTGTTGCATTTGATGCTGAATTGTTTTTGTGACTCTGAATTTCTACCCCCTTATTCTTGCTCCTCTGTTACTGCATTGCAACAGCAAAAGTGTGTGTGCATCAGCCTGAGCACACGTGCCAACACAGGAGTGGGGCTGCCAGAGAAACAAGAAAGGATGGGAGTGCATGAGCTCTCACTGCTCCTCTCAAGGGCAATGTTAGGAGAACCTCGACCAAGCTCAGCACCAGGAGCTTGTCTTGTTCTCTGGCTGTGGGTGATAAACAAAGTTAGTAAGCAGGCAAATATACATAGGATGTCCATGTGTTACCACACTAGTAGCTTCTACCATGCTTGTTTAAGAAGGAAATTTAGGATAGCTGCTTCTAAAGCTGTTCTTTCAAGAAATAAGCAACTCATAGAAGTACAAATCCCCACATCTTCATGTGGGACACTTCAACTGACCAGTGCAATGTCATTCCTAGGTTATGTACTCAAGGTAAAAGCAGATATAAGTGTCTGCACACTGCCAGAGGCTCACAATGGGAGCTACTCAAGACAAGCTCTATTTTTTTTTTTTCTGAGAGACAACAGCTTTATAACCACAAAATACATTCCTCTCCAGGCATTTCAGAAATATTGGATCTACATTTCTGACAAACATTTCTCTGATGTTGCCAGCATTGTCTGAAAAAGAGAATTATCTTTTGAGAGCATGGAGTGATTCCTTTCCTTCCCAATCAGAGATTGAGAATGGCTGTGGAGGTTCTGCATGCTCCTCAGCTGACAGCAGAGCTCAGTCTGTGCTGTGCTCTGCTCTGCCTGCCTCCACAGGGTGCTGAGACACACCAGGCAATAATGCAGTACAGCTGGACAAGTGGAATAAACTCATGGTTCCTACACTGTACCAGCACAGCATCTTCTTCATACACTATATTCAAGATGAAAAGGTATTAAAGGATTTTTCTCCCTGGGGGGTTGCACTGTTTGTGTGCCAGCACATCTAGCACCAAAAAGAGCCTCCACCTTTGAGCACCTGTGTGCAGGTACATTCACCTGTCACAGCACCCCCATTACCACACTAATGTAGGGCACACTCCATGCCCGGGGACCTAAAATAAGCACAGAGAAATAGTTCTGCTGAGGGACTGAGCTGATGATGGCAAAAGGCTTACTGAAAATCATGTCAGAAAAGCCATTCTCTTTAAGTCTTCTACAGGGCATTTGGCTTGTTAGTTTTGGGGGTTTTCCTGTTAAATGAGTTTTCTAAACCTGTGCATGCCTGGAGACAAGCAGGATAATTTGAGGCTCTGCCTGCAGGGGGATATCACTCCCATCATGTAAGAAATTTCCTTTGACCTACACAGTACAAAACCATGTGTAGTAGAAACAGCCTTTGTTGGATTATTTCAGTGATTCATGTGCAATGTTTGAGAAGTCACATCCTTATTACCTTTCAGAAGATGGAATTCCCATCTACTACGTTATACATTAAGAAAATGAATTCTTGGATGTAAAACACTTTGCAAATTTCACCTTTCCCTGCCTCCCTGCCAACCAAACAATCTTGTCCAGTTGGGCAATTAAAAGTTTCTGAATTTTCTTACCCAGAACTCTATGTTTGGATTGTTGAGATGGCAAACCTGAACAGCAAATGCCTCCAGAGTAATCTTACATATTATGAACTTAGAAGTTAAGTTTTATTTAATGTGCACATGGATTCACAATAAAGTGCTGAGTAGTGGTATCAGTAGAAGATATTCCCACTTCTGTACCATGGGAAACTAACTCAGCTTTAAAACAAACAAGAAAAAAAATATTTCCTTGATTATCTCATCCTGTGAAACTGCTGACAGCAACAGAGATGACACTATTCCAATTTAGGAACTGGAGATTATGGTGAGTGCAAGTAAATGCACAGATTAGCATTTGGGGACTAATTTGGAAGGTGATTAAATGACATAGAGAGAAAGAAAATTACTTAAAAAAAACCCCAACCTGTAACACACTCAACCATAAAAGAACAACCTCTACAAAAAAAAAAAAAAAAAATCATAGCAAGCAAATAATATTTATTTCTCTTAAGATACCACTGAAATAACAGCTTGTTCTTGGAATAATTTGTGGCCCCTTGCCACACAAAAATACAAAATTCTGGGGAAGTGAATGGAACAATTGCTTCTCACATGCATTGGATTTTTCTGAAGTACCACAGAATGGATTATTCCCACAAAAGCTCTCTTGCACTTTATCATAACACAAAGATTACAAGCACTAGAAACATCACAAAAGGGATTAATTCAAAGGTGTAAAACAAATAAATCTGTTTAATAATATGGGTATATGCCAATAAATGGCTGCAATCTGGCATAACCCTCGTCCATTAGCACTGAGCATGTGCTTCAAAGTTGTGCAACTCCAAGACAGAATTCCACAGAACTGGAAAGCCAGCACTTGCCTCTTCTTGAAATGGGCCATATTTTACTGCATGTTATTTGATAACATAGATATCAGCATCCAAAATTCATGTTTAAACTATGCATCACCCAGCATTCTGAAGTCATTTTACTGAGGTGAGCTGAGTTACGCACATTCACTTCAAGGTGAAATGTATATAAACATATATATCATTAACATAGAACAAATCCCCTTTAAGGTACCTCAGAGCCCTCTGTTACTGGTGCAGTGTGTGCATGTGCAAATCTGCACAGGCACCCTGTGGTCCCTGAGACACCCTGTGCACATCTGGATTCCTTGTCCCATGGCTTTACCTCGTGCAGACGGCATGTCTGGGCAGCACATCTGATCTCTGCAGCCACAGCCTCTGCATTAGTCCACAGGAGAAGTGCAGGTGAGTAGACTCATCTGGACCACACTAAATCAGGGTCTTACTCCCCCTTGAGACAGAAGCTGAAAGGGGAAGCATCAGAAGCCCTGGCCCCAAAGAGCAGAGGACTGCTGAGGAAGCCCCAGGTCCCCAGCAGCTGTGACAAGGACAGATGCAGTGGCTGGGCTCCAGTGCCACTGCCTTCTTAACACAGCTCCACTTGCCTAACCCCTTCGGGACAATGCATACACTCTCCCCAGCTCCACGAGAGAAGAATGTTTTACAAAGGAGGAAAACAGGAGGAAAAGAGAGTGGGACAACAAGGAAATAGTGAAACACCAGCTGCTGTGCTGAAAAAGAGGCAGGCAGCCCTTCTAGAGCACAGGGCTTTCATACCACTCCACAGAACTTCAAATGTGCTCAGCAAAACTGAGTGTGGCTCTTAACACACAGCTTCGGGTATTATTGTTTAATTAAGAACTGAAAGCATAGTTGAATTCAACCTATTTTACAAAACCTGTTCAAGCTGCAATGCAAACACCATGTCTCTAAGTACAAAATGAAAGCAGTAACTCAGAGCCCTCAGAAATGTGTCACCAGCCCCCGCTGACATTAGATGCACACACCTTGCATTCTTCTCCTGGGACCTCTGCACTTCAGGCAAATCTGACTGTGACCATGGGCTCCTGAGCAGCTGCATTTCACAGACCCTCCCCTGGTTTTACTGTTAACAACTGTACCTCATCCTCTGGTAGCCTCTCAAAAATGCACGACAGAAAAAAAAGCAGCTATTATAAAATTATATTTTTTTAGCTTCCTTGATATTAGGGCAATGCATCTTGTCATCAGTTTTCTACATGCAAATTCTCTGAACTGCACTGCTACCCACCTTAGCACTTTCCTACTGTTCAATGAGAGGCTTCAAATAGCACCAGGCAGCTTTAAATGAACAAACAAAAGTTTGGCAAAGCATCTAGCAACCCTCAAAACAAAGGATCCACACAGTTCCTGCGTGCTCTGGTAATTGTGGCAGAGAATTCTACAGCACCTTGGAGAAACACCTCTCCTCCCCCACGCTGCAGGCCTCTCCTCTTGCCACTCCTGTGCACACACCAAGGCCTACAGCTCCTGGCAGAGGCATCCAGCTTCTGGAAATGCACTAATAAGTACCTCCACATGGCTATGGTGCCAAGAGTAAAATACCATCATGACACACCTCAGTTAAACAGCTCTTGATAATGGATCCACCACCACCAAGCCACTGAACAGCAATTAGACACTGAAGGGTTCTTCACGCCCAGGCACAGCAGTGGAGACCCACAGCAAGCTGTGCACACACACCAGCAGGGAAAAACAGATCTGGGCACCCTGAGGTGATGCCCATGCTGGACTGATGAGGTCTGCATCGTTACCCCATCTCAGCCCACACTGGCAGGGACACTCTTCCCAGCACTGTCTTGGCCTGCTCACACAACAGCCATGGTGCCCACCCTCACACAACAGCCATGGTGCCCACCCTCACACACCCCATGCTCAGGAGAGCTGCTCCGGTCTGGCTTTGTCAGGCACTTGCCGTAAGCTGACAAACGACTAAGTTTCTTTAACATCAGATCAACTCTGGCACCTGACAACACCATTTTCTAAGTACTAGGCAGAAGAAGAGATTTTTTTTTTTCCAAAACTTTTGGTCCCAAGTGCTACATTTCCATATGTTTGTGCACCCCAGCTTTACCATGCAGCTACAAACTGAATAGAGCACTCTGATGGAGCAGTTCATTATGAGCAGGGGATCACCATGCTGAGCTTGTTTCCAGCTGTTTATGCCCCACTGCTCCAACAGGATGAGCCAAGAGTATTTTAATAATGAATAACATCACAACACACTGTACACTCCAATATGCTCATAAATCATTTAGTACAGGTGTGCACAACCTGAATAAATTTTCATGTGCTGATCTGTGATACGGAGTACTCAGGTTTTAGTATAAGACAGTGCACGATGAATACAAATCTGTCACCTTAAGAAAAGAAATTATATTCATTTCAACTTATCTGTTATAAATAGAAGCAATACGTAGCCAAAAAACTCAAATGCTTTTACACATACAATATTCTTTCTAGAATGGATCAGAAACTCCTTTGTAGGAAACACAGTGCTTGAAAGTTTTTAAGAGTGTAAATCATTATACTCAAAGACGTATTAAAAAAGCAAAATATAGATAAAAAATTCACCACAGTTCATGAAATAGTGAATACCCAATAAAAATACTAAACAAGTAAAATGTAGTAAATTTATTTTATATAACAGATAACTGTGCTCCTTGCTATCATGTAAGATCTGAAGATCAAAAGTGTAAGTGGATCCAAAAAAGGAATTGAATGTGATATTTAGGAGGGCCTTTAACACGCAGCCTCTGAGAAGCTGCTAAGCCTTTGATTGCACAGGGGAAGGAATCTCTCCTGGAAGTGAAAACTGAATCCTATGAGAGTTTTCTTGGCTAGTTTACTAAGACATTAGTAGGCAACTGTAGGAAACAGGCTACATGAGAAGACGAGCTGATTCAGTGTGATGTTCCTAAGGATGTGAAAATGATCACATTTTTGTTCCTTTTCTTTGCAGTTTGCACACTGGGGCACATATGAGCTGCTCTCCAGGCTCTGAAAGGCTGAGGCAGGACACCCTGCTCCTTACAGGAGTGACAATGTCAATCACCTGAAATCTTCTGCAAATCCTGACCCAATCACCTTTCCTTCACAGCCTGGGGAAGCTGACTGAGGTGGTAGCCCACACAGAAAAGAAATACAACCACCACTTGAAAAGCTTAGGGTATAAGGCAGTAGGAAAAAAAAAAAAGAACAGCAAGACCTCTCCCATTCAGTTTCTGCCACAGTGTGAACATTTCCAGCCTTGCCTTCCTCCAGTCCTTCAGGCTGGACACAAACACAAGCACACAGAGCCACAGAAAGCAGCTGTAGATTTGTCTTGTAACATATGCAAGACTTCATAAACCAATAAAGTTCATCTTTGAAGTCTAATTGATGTTCATACAAATCTCTGCCCATTTACCTGAAGCAGTTGGTGTCACACAGCACTACAGCAGATGGTCAATTTAAAAATACCAACATCCACAAAATCCTGTGTCTTTCAAAATCCATAAAACATGGAGAGAGAAAGGGAAATTTTCCTGCTGTGTGCCATCAACCACTAAATCTGTGCTTTCCTGCAAGATTTATTCCTGTCCTTTGAAGGGAAGGATGCTTGCCAGGCATAAACAGATGATATACTGTCTTCCCAAGCCTTTGGTAACTTTTGTGCACGTTGTTTTTCAATGAAGGCAGGGCTTCCACCCCTTCTTTGGAAGTTTAAGCAGCTGAATAAGCGAGGAAAGATCTGTACAATGAGAAGGGTGAAGGGACCTCTTCAGTCTGGCAAAGAGGAGGGAAAGTATGTGTGTAACAGCAGCATGTTTGAAGGAGAGCAATAAAGAACACAAACTCTTCCTAGTATTAGAGGACAACATCACAAGGGGCAACGGTCACAACTGTGCCTTGAGATGTTCAGCTTAAGCAGGAGGAAAAATTCTTCCATGAGGAGGTACTTTCCAAGACCCATGCAGACAAAGGCTGGGCTGGGTGGATCCAGCCTCAGCAGCAGAAAGCTGCATCAGTGACCCACAGAACCCCTCCAGCCACAAACACACAGCAGCAGAGCCAAGGCACTGAGCACTAAGGGAGCTGCACCACGGTAATGAACATGCAAGAACATCAGAAGAAGTCGGTGTCAGGTGGCTTCAAAATGCCATCAAACAAAATATGTGTAGTATGAAAATAAAGAAGATACTTCTGGGAACAACACAGGCAGACGACGACATTAACATTTAATGGAGAGAGTGTCAACAGCACTTCTGCTGTTTGCAGATTGTAAATCAAGGCTATACAGTCAAAAGCAAATACTGACAAATGCATTTACAAACATTGTAAATATGGTACATTCGGTTTGGGTTGGGGTTTTTTTTTTCCTCTTTTCGATTTGTAAACAACAGTCACGATTGTAAAAGCTTCTTGCAATGAGGTGCTGACTCATTGTGCCCTTTGCTGCTCTTTATGCAACGCTGATCCATCAGTTGTTGCCCAGAAGGGAAATGATGGAATGATGGCTTACAGCACAGGTCACAGCAGGGGCTTGGGGCTACCCCAGCCTAATGGCTTCTGGATACAAGCTGACCACTCCTTCCCCGTGATACAGCTTCCTGCCTTGCTCTGGCCACAGGATAAATGAACACGGTTCTATTATTATTATTATTATTATTATTATTATTATTATTATTATTATTATTTTCTACGGTTTCCTTGGCTAGAGAATCACCCTGTTGACTACCAGAAGTTATTCAATTGTTTTCCTTAGAGCAGCCTTCATTTTTAGAAGGGTTGTTTCTTTAGAATACACAACATTCTCTGTGTTTCTGTCTACACTCCAAGTCACCACAAGCACATTTGGGTTTTTTCCTCAATACTGACAGTAGGTGTGAATTTCAAGATACGCTGGTGAAGTTCCACATTTAGATTACATTATTAACTTCCACAAAAGCTTTACCTAGTACCTTATTTGTATCTCAAGCAAGTGAAAGTCAAAGACTATGAAATTGAGTGGAATTGTGTGCAGTAACTTGGATGGGCTAGGAAAAAAGCCTTACCAGGTAATCTTTTTAATACCTATGTGATACAACACATTAGCACCAGTTAGAGGTTATTACAGAATAACTACATTATTTGTACCTGTTGAATTTTAAGTGTTTTCCTGTGGTGGTGTCTCAGGCAATTACTGCCACTGGAGCTGTTGAGCCTGCATTAGGATTACCAAATAAAAAGAGCCTGAATGGGAGGAGGAAGAGGGAGGAGGTGCCCAGCTGGCAATTCACTCCACTGCTTCCTGAACTTGGGAGACAAAGGATCACAATAAATAAATCAAATACCTGCCTTCCCTCAGCTCTCAGGCCTCTTTCTAAGGGCTTCTCGTGTACGTGTGGACAGAGCAGCAGATGATAGGAAGATGTTATGTATTTATTCAAGGCAATTGATCTCTATCAAGTTTATTCTTTTTTCTTCTCTGAATAAGAGGCAATAAATGGTTACTCTTGCTCTGGACAAGCAGAACAATTTCCAGATAGCACTGAAGGACACAGGCAGGCAGACAAAGCAGTCTCCAGCTGAACAATGCTGAGTTCTGTTCTGTAAGATGCAGACCTTGCCATTACTCAAATAGAAGGCTCAGTTAAGATTTTGGGAACATGGCAACTAATTCTTAGAGCCAACTTTTTCCCAACCACACTTCTTTCTGCTCCAGCATTCCTGACACCCCTTGGCAAGTACTAAGGTCAAGCTGGTCCTGTTATGATCCAGTGAACCCTAAAAGGACATTATCATTTAATCAGTCTCAGACTTAAAAATTTCACAATGAATTTCAGACCATTTAATTTTTTCTTTACTTATTAGAGTCAAATACTTGTTTTGCATTAACAAATGGATCAAATGTTGTATCTTGTATCAAATTCTTCATTTATCTGTAAAAAGTCCATGATGCCTGCAAATTAATGTTCACTGAATTGCATCAGAGGCTACACAAATGTACCCCCATAACCTTTCTGCATGTTGAGCAGTGAAATATTCAACCCTAATTTGTAATAATGGACACAGCTCATTGTTCTCAGCTTCCAAAACAAGTCAGCACCAGTTTGATGTGGGAGCTGTGGAGTGTAAGAAAGAAATAAAACAATCCCCACAGCACTCTGTCAATCAATCAACCAGAAACAAATTATTTCACCTATAATCTAAAATTGCCCACTAGAGCTGAAAAAATTCCAGAAAACATCCAAAGTACTATGGAGAAACAGAAATGGAGGGGGAACCCGAACCAACCAAAATAAAAGCAGAGATGTTTCAGTCAGCATAGCACAACTCCTGTGCAAAACTGTGTGGGAAGTGCCACAGACAAGCATTTGGGAGAAGCTGTGGGAGCTGCAAAAATGGACTCAGCACAGATCAATGTGATGAGAGTTGAAGCCCCTTTATACAACTTTATCTGTGCACGAGCTCCATTCCCAATGTTGGCTGCAAGCAGCTCTGTTCACACACCCTGGATGCTCCCCACTGCTGCTGGGCTGGGTTAAAGCTGAGGGACTCACAGGAGCTGCACAGCTCTGGCACTGCTGCTGTTCCCCATCTCCTTCCAGAGCCCCACACTGTACACCTGCCTGCAAATGACCTGCTGCCTCCGGGCTGGCTGCTGCTCTGGGCCTTTGAGCCAGGGCAGTCCTGAGTGTGGATGCACATGGCCATTCTCCTCCAGCAGCAATATCAATGTTACAGCAATATGAAATTCAATCAAAGCCTTGCCATGTGCTGTTGGCCATCTGTACTTTTAGCCACACTTTAAAGCACAAATCACAATAGCTCTTCATTATGAACTCAAATAAATTTCATTACTGACGTCTATAATTGGCAATTTTATTTTATTTTTAAGGAAGGAAACAGCTGCCATATCCATAAAGGCCTAATCCTTCTCAAGGAATACTGACCAGAATTCAAAGCAAAATAATACAGATATTGAATATGTAAAAGAATTCTTGTGAGCTTTAGATAACATCAGAATACTGAGATACTCCCTCAGCCCTAACGTAGCAGCAATTTCACATAATTAACCAATGCAGTTCATAGTGAAGATTTACTATATTCACTATCAGTTTTAATACAAGGCCACTCAGTTTAGTCAGCAGTCACTAGAAAGCACAGCAGGCTAAGGCCCAGAGTAAGACTGGAGAGAGCCTGTAAGTCTATGGGAAAATAGGATTTTAGTTTAGCTTTTTTGTTGTTTATTCGGGGTTTTATCAAAAAATAAAATAAAACAACAACCCAAAACACAAAAAAAAACCCCAAACCATAAACACTCTAGACAAAAAAAATTGCTGTGTTCTCTATTACTTCCCAGAGCGATAATGAATGTGGCAGAAACATGCAATAAGGAGGTAGAAATCGATCATGTTAATTTACTTATTTATATTAGTATATTACAGTAACAAAACCCCTAAAAGTTTCCAGCAAGACTGGCTTCCTTTTCCACAGCAGGTGACTAGATTATTCAGTTTAATGAACCTATGCAGCTAGTTTTATTCTTCTTGATTTGTAAAGAATGTATCTCAGTTCTCCCTATCAATTAAAATATACATATATATAATTAATCTGCATTTTCTCAAAGGGAAGATCGTTTCATTAGAAGACTCTCAAACTGCTCCACTTAATACCTTTTCATAAATTTTACAAACCATGCTAACTAAAAGGCATTCCTGAACTCAGAGCAAACAACTCCATGCTGCTGAGATGCAGTGGTGTAAAGCAAGGCAGCCAGACAAGTTAGCTGCTTGCAGCTACTCCATGGGCAAGGATGGTTCTGCCCATTTTACCTGCTCACATCCCCAAGTTTTCATTCCGTGCACTTGTCTAGTGCTCCAGGAAGCCTCTTCAGCTCATTGTACCAGCAAAGAAGCCACAAGCAACCAACCAAGCAACCCTTCCACCAACAAAATAAATAAACCCACACAGATTTCTAACAGCTCTCGTGCTGCACTTTCACAGCAACCCAAGTCAAACTAACTCCTGGCTTGCAGAGTCTCTTACCTCCCTCTGGCTGCATATTCTACTCCTTGCTTTCTGCCAGTTCCACCATTCATCAGAACCTGTGCACAGCCATTGCAGCGATCTGGATCAGCAGGCTCCCATCCACTGAAGGGAACAAGGAAAATAGCTCTCTGCTCAGCCAACACACCGGAACAGGTTGGTGCAGGTTCTAGGGAGCACAAAGGCTCCAAGGGAAGCCTCGGCAGCCACTGAGTGATCTAGCCCAGGCTGCCAGCAAACCACAGCTTGGGTGATTTCACTCACCAACAGGTCAGCCCAGCAGCAGGGCTGCCACGGGAAGAGAGCAGGAGTAAATAGGCACGATCACACCTCCACAGCAGCAGGGATGTTAGATGAGTGTGGATGGCTTCATCCTACAGCATCTGGCACGGCACAGCCATGACTGGCTTCAAGGGAAAATGCCAGTTCTTTGTTCCACAGCCTCCCTCCTGTGCTCTGGCTCTCCAATAAAACATTAATTACATGTCTGAGTGTTTAGTAAGTCAGGAGCATTTGTGAACTTTCACCTTTCGACTCCCACTCCCCATACACGGGCTGTAAGTGCAGGACAAAGGTGAGCAACGAACCTGAGCTGCTCACACAATTACTTGTAACAGACTGAAATGCTTCATTTGACAGTCTGCTGCGATCCAGCATTTCCTAAACCCTGAGAAATATCCAACGGGCTTATTCATCACCTATTTAACTGCACATCACACACTCAAAAAAACAACCCAGCCCCACAACTACTTTCAATAGATTTGTAAATAGAGGTAAAAGAGAATTGTCAAGGGAAGGGCAGCAAACTCTTTCACCTCTTCACGGCTGCCTCAAGAACACTCTGCTGGGAGTCTTTGTGCCGTTCAACAGCTGGGAAGAAGGCGGGACAGCTACGGCGGAATCCTGCCCATTCACACATACTTCACACCAGTAAGGTAAACGGGGCTGGGTCCATTTCAAAGGGCTATTTTTCTTTAAGGCACAGGTCTTTATTAGTGATTAGTTGCATTGTACCAAAGACGAACTGGGAACAAGCTTTGTCCCACAAGAAGGTGGCAAAGATGATTTACATATATAAACTATAGAACCAATTATATGCTTCCACCAATAGAAACTGCCAGAAGAAATACTTCTAAAAACCAGGTATCTTAACTAGCAACATGAACATTTAGCTACTGAGGAAACCATACAGGAGCCAACACTTTTTTGTTTGGGGTTTTTTTTGTACCCTACACTAGACAAGGTGAAACTCTGCACACATGCCAAGCCAGGGTGCCAGAGCTCTGGAACAGGCTGCCCAGGGGGGTTGTGGAGTCTCCATCTCTGGAGACACTGAAGACCCGCCTAGATCTGTTCCTGGGTGACTTGGTCTAGGTGATCCTGCTCAGGCAGGGGGGTTGGACTAGATGATCTTCTAGCTCCCTTCCAACCCCTAATATCTGTGAATCTGTGAATCATGGTTTCAATACGTTCCTGCTAATCCTGCACCTGCCCAGGTGACGTACCCAGGGTCACTGGAAGCCTGAGGGCCTGCCCATTGCAAGTTTTCCTCTGTGATCCCTCAGATGATGATTTTTTTTTTTTCCTCTACAAGGGGACACTCCATTTCTTGTCGTTCAGATGGATGGAAAAACTCCAGATTTGTAGAAATTACTATATCGTTAAAGTTGTATCATAAATACTAGAAATTAGAATATTTGGAATTCAACTTTAAATACATCGTGTGGCTGAGATTTTCCCTGGAAACAGACCTTAGGAAAACCATTCTGGAGGGGATTTTACATTGTCAGAGAAATTCATTCACACCACAGTGACCACAGAAAGGTGATACATGCATTGCCCCTCAATTAAAAATTATGTCTAAATTAAACACTTTCAATTGCTTCCAGGGTCCACTGGATTTCACCTTGGCAAATAAAAATTGTTGTGATCTCCAAGCCTCTCTATAAAGATGTTCCCAAGGTGCTGCCTTCATGCCTTGCCATATACACCGACTCTTCCCTCCTGTTGGCCTGCTGTCCACGCCTCCAGAGCAGCGCTTACAACCACTGCACAAGTTCGACATCTAGATGTTCCTTCAAGAAAAATCAGTATTGTGTTTTCTGATACAGCACTTAACCAGGCAGAGCTGTCTCTGTCGGCGTGTGTCCGTGCTGGCACAGCTCGGGGCCGGAGCAAGTGTGGGGCTGAGCCCGCGGGGAACTCGCCAGCCCTGGCTCAGCCGCACCTGAGCTGAGGCGAGCTGAACCGGGCTGACCTCGGGGCGAGGCCGGCACACGCTGGGGCGGCCCCGCCAACGCCGCCCGGCCCCGGCCAGGGATTGAGACGCGGGGACCGGCCCGGGGCCGGCCCGAAGCGAGAGACGCCGCGGCCCGCCCGCTCCCGCCCCTCACCTGCCGCCGAGCTCAGCGCGACCCTCCGATGCCTCCTGCCCAGCTCCCGCAGCTCCTCCTCGTCCTCCTCCAGCCTCCAGGCTTCGGCCATCAGCGGCGCGGGGGCGGCTGACAGCATTCAAGAAGCGGGGGCTGCCATGTCCTTCCCCGGCCAGCGCCCTCCCCTCGGCGCGGCCCCAGCGCTCCCCGGGCCTGCCCCGCACCTGCGCCCCGGCCGCCCCGCTCCTGCCGCCGAGCTTCGCTTTAGCCCGCACCTGCGGCCGGGGGAGCGGGGGCGAGGCGGGAGGCGGCCGGCGGGAGACAGGGAGGAGAGGCGGTAGCGGCCTTCGCTGCCCATCCGCGGCTCTCCGGCGTCAGCAGGAAAGCCGCCGGCCGCCTGGCACCGCCACAAAAGGGGGCGGAGGAGACGGCGGCGGGGGAGGTACCTGGCGGCAGCCGCCGGGCAGCGCTTCGCCGGGCAGGGCGCGGGCCGGGGGGCTAGGGCTAGCAGGGCTACAGCTAGGCCGGGCTCCCTGCTCGCCGCCGAGCTCTTCCTGCCCTCACGCCGAAGATGCGGAAGCGGAGGGGCAGCTGCTGCGGGCGGGCCGGGAGCCCCAGGGATGCTGTCGGTGTAGAACAGCAGCCCGGCCCCGCTGAGCCGGGCCCTGGGTGGCCCGTGGCTTAGGGCTGAGGGAAGGCAGTGTTCAAACGGCGGCCGGCGCTGTTCCGCGGCCAGGAGGATGTGTTTCTTGGCATGGGGTTTGATAGCGTGGTTTATGCTACTTAAGGAGCAGTAATCTTAGGGAGGCACTTGATGCTGGTGAGGTACACACTGTCAGTGCAGAGCGATATGAAAACTCTGGCCACGTTTCAAGTTGCATGCTTAGAAGTCAGGTGTAGTTTTCGCTTTTTTTCTTTCGCCCCTGGGCCTCAGTTGCCCATATCTAAAATGGAAATTCTATTGCTTCTTCACATTATATGATTACTGTAAAATGCAGGCATGTGTTTACAGATAACTCCATATGAGGCACCACAAGAAAGAGGCATATAAGGAAGTTCAGCTTCAGAGCAAGTGAATAAGGGACAGTAAATAAATAAAGTGTGTGACCACAAATTAGACCAGGAAGATACAACAAAACATTGAGTAATCCCAATGTTGAGCAATATGTATGCTGACTCACCAAGCACCACCTACTCTACACTGAATAAAGCAGATTGTGCAGGCTGAAGAAAGGTACATGATTACAAAACTGAAAAATATGTCCTAACGCATGAATACAAATGATTGCCTGTGCATCTCTTAGTGTGTCAGTGCTTGGCTTTACAACCAGTGTTTTTTAATAAAGGCTTTATTTATTTATTTATTTCCACTGGAATGTTTAGTGTTCAAGTGGTATAATAACTATACTTTAGAAGGACAGGAGGCTTCATACTATGAAAGGACGTGGCCAGGGATAAAACTGGATGTACAGCAGAACTATATAACAGACAAATCAAATATTCCACTACAGGAATGTGTTCTCAAAAGACTTCTGCATGGGTGGATTACGTGCTAGGCAAAGTATCTGACCTTCACAAATGCCAGCCCAGGACCAGCCTGCCTTGTACTGCACGACCAGTTGATTACCAAGTTCCTCAGTGGAGCACTGGTGCTGCTGAATTGCTGTAGGGCTGTGTCACAAAGCCTCACCTGCAATGAAAACACAAGAAGTTGCCACTGAGAAAGCATGAGGAAGAACAGCAGAGGGCAAGTCACTGGCATGTGTGAGAGAGAAGAGAACCTACCATGTCAAACAAAGAGTAGGCACTGGTTGTACTCAGGTTCTTCACAGTGGAGCCAAAATGCAGCACCCTGTGTTCAGCTGCTAAACTCGTTACCACAAAAAGCATCAAGGACCATCCATTTTCCACTTTCTGAATATCTCCTTTTTAAACCATGTTTTTAACTGCTACTGAGGGGGGAGAGGATGTTTGCTATCATGTAAAATTACCAAGGAAATAAAAACCAGAAACATACCATAGAACATATCACAGATTCAATGAGCCCAGAAAATTGAATTAAACCTTTTGTTGCTTTGCTGAAATTAACACCAAGACTTCCAAGTATATATATATTAAAAAAAAAAAAAAAGAAAAGAAAAATACATTTGGAGATATCTTAGGCCTAAAAAAAACCCCATGCTAAACAGAGTAGTTCCAGCTATGATGGAGAAAACATTCCCCAACATCTCAAATAATACAGTGTGGAAGGATCCTGGCTATCTAATGGTGACAATCATAAAGAGATCCTTAAGTTCACAGGGAAAGTCCTACTTAAAAATGAAAATACAATACCTAAATAGTACAAAGTGATAAAGTTTCTGAAACACCCACTTGGCTGTATACTGCTCTGCCAGTGGGGACAGGGACTGATGTTTAGAGCTGGAGGAGTCAGTCAAAAAATACCTGGAACCAACAGAGATCAGATTTCACCCGAGAGCTCAAACTATGACACAATTCACATGTGGAGGCAAGATTCAGAGAGCAGCAACTCCCGTACTCCTTACTGGAAACAGCACTGGAAACACTTTCCAATCAGTACTATCTCAAACAGGTAAAAATTCCCAGCATCTAAATGAAATTAAAATGCGAGGCAGCATTGCATGAAATACTTGAATCATATTTCTGAAACATGTACTGCAGGAAACAATAATGCACAGTGCCTGCTAACTAAGGTTGCTTCCCAGTAGGCAGAGCTCCTAGGGTATGTTGTCTGTAGGTGTACTCACCCTGCCTGTGTACAAATGCCACGAGCATTCAAGCTTAGAGGTGTTTGTTTTACAGCCTGTGAAACAAGTGTATTTACAGTAACACACAGGAATGTGTGAGACAGAGCATCCACTTACTTTGCGTCTCCCAGCTGCAAAATCTGCTGATATGCAAGGACTCCAAGGGAGTAGAGATGGAGGATGGATGTCTAGAGCTTCATTTTTTACAAGCAATTCCTCTCCAGTGGGTGTTTGCCAGATGCACTCATCCATACTCTGTGAGCTGTGCCTCACTTCTAGTTTATATTGCTGCTTTTTTTTTCCCAACAGCTTTAGAGTTGCTCTGTCAGTGGCCTCGATAGCTGATAAAGGTGTGTAAATACTGGGGGAACCTAGGTGTGCTTTAGCAAGCCTGCAGGAGACAGACAGGGCTCTGACAGAGAGCTCCTGAGCCAGCAGCAACCTCAGATCCCCCTGAGCAGCGCTGGAACAGATCCCGACACAGCCCTTTATCTGGGAAAGCAGTTCCTAGGGGGAGGAGAGAGCTGTGCTTTTGGGGCTTTAGACAAGCAACAAAACCAGCTGTTGGAATAATAAAAAGAGCCACGGTTGCTGGCTGGTCTAATAATAGCCTTGGCCAGACAGAGTAATTTGTGATAATTTGGCTCAGATTGGAACACACATACACACACACACACACACACACCAGACTTCTGCTGGGTTGCTGGGCCCAAGGGAAGAAGGGAACAACAAAGGGGTGGGGGGTGGGGGAGCAGTCCATAGCAAGTGGACCCAACCAGTTCAAGTGCATCAGGAATTAAAGCTACGTGGGAAATTCTCTCCAGAAAATCGAGAAATGAAGCTTTTCTTTATTTTACAGCAATTAAACTGATCCAAATTATCAAACAGAAATAAAAGGAGAAGAAAAATTACATGTGAAACCAAGTTGCAAAGCTTCTATGAAAAAAAGGCAACAAATGAATAAATAAAGAAGCAGAGCACTTGCTGTAGTCTCAGGTAGGTGAGAGGGACACATCAGCATGTGGCATATGCTGCTCTAAAGCCCTTTGTGAAGTACAATGTATTCATGTCTTACCAGCAGGGTGAAGGAAAAATTATGCATTCTTGCCTTTCAGTGAGATTCTCTGCTGTGTACAAGTGCGTAGGAATAAAAAGACTTCTGTATATTTTCATAGCTGCACTTCTCCAAGAAAACAAACCTTACTCTCCAAAAAAAGTCTGCAATTTTTTTTTTTTTAGATCTGGAAATTTCTCAGTGAGATTTGACTTTATGACACGTGCCTTCCCTGTAATGTGCATGATATTACATAATGTACAAAAAAAAGGAATTTTACACTGATAGAGTAAAAGAAGGAAACAGCTGGGTAAATGGGTCTTTGTACTCTCTGCTGAATGCCTGCATTTCCTTGCCTTGGCAGTTATTATTTTTGGAGTATTTTGTTCTGATTTGCATCCCTGGATTTGCCACTTCATTTAGCCCTGCAAAAAGACACTGTTTTTCAACAAAAAATATCATGGCTATAGAGCTGCTTAATTGCAGTGTCCCGTGTAGCCTCAATGTCTATTCAGGTTCTGCAGAGCTGCTGAAGCCTGCAATGAATGTATCAGTGTTTGGCCGAGACACAGGAGCCTCAGACTACAAAAGAATGCAGACAAAGGATTTTTTAAAGATGCAAAGGATGAAAAAGGGTGTATTCAAAAGGGAAAATGTAGCCTTTGGACATGACAACATGATTTTTGTTCTGAGTAAAAATAACAAGGGTCTGGTTCAATAGATGAATGACATTGGCAATAGAGCCAGTATAGGAAGCTGACATTGCTCAGGGCCAAGATCTGATAATTTGATCTCCATTTGTGCTCAGCTGGTCCAATGGGTTTTAGTGGAGTTGGAGAAACGTATCAGGAGCCTGCAGGCTTCCTGGAATGGCTCCAGCTAAGTGCAGGTTCTCCTTGCACTGCTACAGCTGCCTGTGTCTCCCAGTCTGTTGGCACCACAACCGTTTAAAGGTAGATGTGGTTTTGATCAGTGGAGATGATTAAAACAGAATAGAATTGTTTTCCTTGAGTAAGGACCTTTCTTATTGAAACACTGGGAAATTGCACAAAACTAAGGATTTTGAGATTGCTCTGCATGAAAGCAGCAAATCCAAACATTTCAAAAGACCAAAAGCTGTCAGCCAAGGGAGGAAAACCTCTTCAGGGGGAGATTCTTAGAGTTGTTAGTTTTGAAATCAGTTTTACAAACAGTTTTGCTTAGTTTTTCTGTTTTATACCTTTAGTGGACTAGAAGCATCCTTTCCTCTCCTGTCCTGTTAACAAACATCTCTTCACAGTATTTTTTTCCTGTATTATCATTCACAAGGTACTAAGTGCATCTGTTTCTGCTGCCTTCACAATTAAAGAGAATAAGGAAAAGAAGTAGAAAAAGTGTGAGGGAATATGGAAGGAAAAAGAGCTGGTGCAGAATTAAATGCTCCTTTGAAAGAGAGGCTGTCAAGTCCAAATTGATTTCCAGTTTGAATCCTGAATAGCTCTGATTTCTGTTCTCTTCTGCCCTGGAATGTGTGCAAACTGCCTTTCACTGTAAACATATGTCATACAGGTGGATAATCTTCATAGTTCAGTACAAAAATTTGCAATCTCCTGGGTTGTTTTTTTTTTTTGGTTTTGTAGTTTGGGCTTTGTTTTGCTTTTTTTTTTCCATGGTACACCTGTGAGGAGTCAGTGATTCTGTCATGCCTTTCTTGTGCTGAACACTGACACAGGTCACACTTACCAGAGGTGTTCACAGAGCTACGACAATAATCAGCAACAGGATAATTCTGCAATTACATCATTGTATGATAATGACTAATTTGTGAGTTCGGTGTCAAAAAGCTTAATATTAATGAGGCTGTAACTATCTAGTTATCTTAATGTGTATTTGCTAATGGAAAAACACTTTTCTAATGTGGAAGCTTTTAAAAAATTCAAACCAGACTATTACAAATAGAATATTGTCAGTTTTCAAATTTCAAAATAAAATATTTAGCTCTGTTACGGGCATTATATTTTGGTCACATTCAACAATGCAGCTTCTTAAAACCATTTGTTTTTTATAAAAGCTGGAGAATGGAAAAACAGTTTGACAGCTTTGAACGAATATTTGGCTGGGACCCTTGACAAATTTGGGATGACACCTCCTTATTTTAAGCCAGCCAGCCAAACATGATGCAAGATATAGCCATGTTTCTCAGACATTTATTTTTCAGTTTATCTGATGGGAAGGACCTGCTCACCTCAGAAGCAATTAAGGGAAAAAAATAATCTTACATGGTAGTATCAGTCCTGACTTTTTCAATATTTTACTGCAACCCTTACTCTAATCACCCAGTGTCAGTAGAGGAATAGATATTGGGCAGTGACTGGCTGGAGAGCAGCCCTGAAGAAAAGGATTTGGGGGTGCTGGTGGGTGAGCAGCTCAACAGGAGCCAGCAGGGTGCTCTTGCAGNCCTGTAATGTGCATGATATTACATAATGTACAAAAAAAAGGAATTTTACACTGATAGAGTAAAAGAAGGAAACAGCTGGGTAAATGGGTCTTTGTACTCTCTGCTGAATGCCTGCATTTCCTTGCCTTGGCAGTTATTATTTTTGGAGTATTTTGTTCTGATTTGCATCCCTGGATTTGCCACTTCATTTAGCCCTGCAAAAAGACACTGTTTTTCAACAAAAAATATCATGGCTATAGAGCTGCTTAATTGCAGTGTCCCGTGTAGCCTCAATGTCTATTCAGGTTCTGCAGAGCTGCTGAAGCCTGCAATGAATGTATCAGTGTTTGGCCGAGACACAGGAGCCTCAGACTACAAAAGAATGCAGACAAAGGATTTTTTAAAGATGCAAAGGATGAAAAAGGGTGTATTCAAAAGGGAAAATGTAGCCTTTGGACATGACAACATGATTTTTGTTCTGAGTAAAAATAACAAGGGTCTGGTTCAATAGATGAATGACATTGGCAATAGAGCCAGTATAGGAAGCTGACATTGCTCAGGGCCAAGATCTGATAATTTGATCTCCATTTGTGCTCAGCTGGTCCAATGGGTTTTAGTGGAGTTGGAGAAACGTATCAGGAGCCTGCAGGCTTCCTGGAATGGCTCCAGCTAAGTGCAGGTTCTCCTTGCACTGCTACAGCTGCCTGTGTCTCCCAGTCTGTTGGCACCACAACCGTTTAAAGGTAGATGTGGTTTTGATCAGTGGAGATGATTAAAACAGAATAGAATTGTTTTCCTTGAGTAAGGACCTTTCTTATTGAAACACTGGGAAATTGCACAAAACTAAGGATTTTGAGATTGCTCTGCATGAAAGCAGCAAATCCAAACATTTCAAAAGACCAAAAGCTGTCAGCCAAGGGAGGAAAACCTCTTCAGGGGGAGATTCTTAGAGTTGTTAGTTTTGAAATCAGTTTTACAAACAGTTTTGCTTAGTTTTTCTGTTTTATACCTTTAGTGGACTAGAAGCATCCTTTCCTCTCCTGTCCTGTTAACAAACATCTCTTCACAGTATTTTTTTCCTGTATTATCATTCACAAGGTACTAAGTGCATCTGTTTCTGCTGCCTTCACAATTAAAGAGAATAAGGAAAAGAAGTAGAAAAAGTGTGAGGGAATATGGAAGGAAAAAGAGCTGGTGCAGAATTAAATGCTCCTTTGAAAGAGAGGCTGTCAAGTCCAAATTGATTTCCAGTTTGAATCCTGAATAGCTCTGATTTCTGTTCTCTTCTGCCCTGGAATGTGTGCAAACTGCCTTTCACTGTAAACATATGTCATACAGGTGGATAATCTTCATAGTTCAGTACAAAAATTTGCAATCTCCTGGGTTGTTTTTTTTTTTTGGTTTTGTAGTTTGGGCTTTGTTTTGCTTTTTTTTTTCCATGGTACACCTGTGAGGAGTCAGTGATTCTGTCATGCCTTTCTTGTGCTGAACACTGACACAGGTCACACTTACCAGAGGTGTTCACAGAGCTACGACAATAATCAGCAACAGGATAATTCTGCAATTACATCATTGTATGATAATGACTAATTTGTGAGTTCGGTGTCAAAAAGCTTAATATTAATGAGGCTGTAACTATCTAGTTATCTTAATGTGTATTTGCTAATGGAAAAACACTTTTCTAATGTGGAAGCTTTTAAAAAATTCAAACCAGACTATTACAAATAGAATATTGTCAGTTTTCAAATTTCAAAATAAAATATTTAGCTCTGTTACGGGCATTATATTTTGGTCACATTCAACAATGCAGCTTCTTAAAACCATTTGTTTTTTATAAAAGCTGGAGAATGGAAAAACAGTTTGACAGCTTTGAACGAATATTTGGCTGGGACCCTTGACAAATTTGGGATGACACCTCCTTATTTTAAGCCAGCCAGCCAAACATGATGCAAGATATAGCCATGTTTCTCAGACATTTATTTTTCAGTTTATCTGATGGGAAGGACCTGCTCACCTCAGAAGCAATTAAGGGAAAAAAATAATCTTACATGGTAGTATCAGTCCTGACTTTTTCAATATTTTACTGCAACCCTTACTCTAATCACCCAGTGTCAGTAGAGGAATAGATATTGGGCAGTGACTGGCTGGAGAGCAGCCCTGAAGAAAAGGATTTGGGGGTGCTGGTGGGTGAGCAGCTCAACAGGAGCCAGCAGGGTGCTCTTGCAGGCCAGAAAGCCAATGGTGTCCTGGGCTGAAGCCAGCAGGTGAGGGAGGGGATTCTCTCCCTCTGCTCCACTCTGCTGAGACCCCCCTGGAGCTGCATCCAGTTCTAGAGTCCCCAGTATAGGAAAGATCTGGACATGCTGGAATGTGTCCAGAGGAGGGCCATGAGGTGATCAGAGGCTGGAGCAGCTCCTGTGAGGACAGAAAGTTGGGGTTGTTCAGTCTGGTGAAGGCACCAGGGAGACCTTCTTGTGGCTTCCAGGATCTGAAGGGGCTCCAGGAGAGCTGGGGAAGGACTTTTTAGGCTGTGGGGTAGTGACGGGACTGGAGGGAATGGATTCAAACTAGAGATGGGTCAATTCAGATCAGACTTGAGGAAGAATTTCTTTCCCATGAGGGTGGTGAGACACTGGCACAGGGTGCCCAGAGAGGTGGGGGAAGCCCCATCCTTGGAAGTGTTTCAGGCCAGGCTGGAAGGGGCTCCTCTAGTGAGAGGTGTCCCTGCCATGGCAGGGGTTTTGGAACTGGATCAGCTTTAAGGCCCCATCCAACCCAGATAATTCTCTGATTCTATGATGATAAGCACCCTTATCATCTGGCCCACCGTAGTGGCATTACAGATGCCCAAGTCTTGGCATCAGCTAGAGGGTTTATATATTTCACACGTGTTTGCAAGAACCTATTTTGCTAGGCCTTTAGGGGTCCCTCACTCCAGTGATAAATATTTATTTAAACAGTTGTAGTTCTGGAGCTCGCAGCTCCCAAAGTAATCAAAGAGATATCTGTAATATTTAGATAAATGAAAAATGGAGCTGCAGAACTATTTGTTTCTCAGACTCCCAGAAATCAGTTCATGTTATTTGTACATTGCTACTACAAAGCAATCTGGTGTTTTTAGTGTCAATGACCTCTTGCTAAGCTCTGATGTTGACTTTTCTTAACAGGAAAGTTCAACAGCAAAAGCCTCATCCTATTTTTAACCTTCTATTGCTTTGCATATCCATACAAAGATCCACTGGGTTCAGATGGTTTTTTCTGTATCCACCAAGTATAATCACAGGACTGCATCACTCAAAAAGATTCATGTGATTAAAATAATAGAGTTAAAGTTTATAACATGATGGCACAACAGTAAACGGATTTCCTTTGTTTTAGTCACAGAAGCAAAAACCAAAAGTCTGCCAAATGTCTGGAGCTCCCAGTGAGGCCTGGGCTGACGCAGGTTAGTAGCAGCATTTTTGCAAGATACTGTTGGCAAAATCCTGAGTTGGGTGGACAGTTTCTCACAGAAAACTCACACCCTGCATCAGAGCTTCACACTAGCCAGTTTCTGAGTGAGGTGTGTACACAACACCTCTCAGCTGAAAACTGGAGCAACTCAGATTTTCCCTAAGGCAGGATTTTCAAATCTAGGCTTCCCTCACATCTTCTTTTCCGTAGCATTTTATGTCAACATAGTCTCTCCTACTCTTCCCCAATACTCATATATTGTTGCTCATTTAGACTCCCCTAAACCTCTGCCTTCCTCACAATGCAGCTCCTCATACTGTTTATTCTTCAGTCTTTATTCCTCTGCCCAGAAAAGAAGTGGCACTCTCATCACAGAGAAACAGCCCATTCCCAGATCCTACACCTGCTCTTTGCAGTTTCATTGCCTCAAAGGAAAAGCCACAATCTTCAAGGGGCTGCTGAGCAGAAGGATTTAGGAGGTGGAAAGCATGAAAGGCAGAGAAAAGCCTGTGCAGACTTTTACAGCACGGGAGGAGGTTTGGGCTATTAGTCCTCTCTCCAAACAGGGCCTCGCTGAAACTTGCATGGGGTTTTGTTGTGTCCTGGGACAGGAAATACCCGGGAAATAACAAGGCAGAAGGGATTCCAGACACACCCACCTGTGCTTTCTACGCTCCTTCAGTTGTTCCCATTGACCGACTAAATGGTCTTAATGGCCTAAATCTCCTACGTGCTTCTTCGAGGTTAACTTCATCAGCTTGGAACTGCTTCACAGAAAGAAATCTCCTGTGTCTACCCTGAACTCCCCTCATCCCCATGCTGTCTAAACGCCAGAAGGTGTTTCAAGGATCTCTACAGTGCTCAATTCCCCATCGGTAAGAGTTCAGTGGTCTGGAAAATAAGGAGGACAGTGTCAGAATCAGTTTCTGGGATGCTTTCACACAAGCCCTGTGTTCAGCCCTGTGCTGGAGCCAGGAACAACCTAGCAGTCCTGAAGCAGCTCCCTCAGAGACAGCTTCATTCCACAACACCTTCAAGGTGGTAGCACAGTCCTTATATTCTGAAGGTCTATGGATTTGGTCATGCCCCAGATTTGCATCTTGACAACAATTTCAGTCTTCCTTTGAGCTGAGAGAAAACAAGTGAGAGGTTCTGATTTAACTGAAAATATAATGAAAACATTCTGAATTCAGCTATGAAATCTACAGTACACTTGCTTTTGCCTAGATTAGAGGGGTGCATATAAAGGAGGTACCTTTGAGTTACTCTCTTCCTGCATTTTGGCTGTGCAGCAACATAGGGAATGTTCTACTGCTGCTAGCTCTGGCGTATGCAATCATTATTGGCAAAGCAATTGCTTTTAGACAGAGATAGGAATCCAAAACCTTGCAAAAGGAGAATGTAAAATATGCAGAAAAACGCTTGGTCCCATCTCACACTCTTAGAGGAAATACAGCCTTCCAAGGGGATTAATAGGGGTTTATAGTCCATCCCAGGGCAGGCCATTAGAAACATTTACTGCAAAAGGAAAGACACAATGAGAGTTTCTGGAGTTAATTGTCTCTTGTTTTACTCTGATGCTTACAATGGCTGAATGTTGATGTACTGCTGCAGCTCTAGGGCTCATCCTTCTTTGGATTAACACTGAAGAAAATGCATTAGCTTGACAGTTGTAGTAAATGAGCCTTGAGCTTTCCCTTTTTTATTCATGGCTGGTTGGGTGTGCAGGTCACGTTCCAGCTTCATTAGTGAGTGGTGGCAACTTAAGTCTGGTTATTAATTCTCCAGCTTGCAAGGTGTTAGCAACAGAAGCCCAATACTATTGACATAATGCTGGCTGAACCACAGATTTCTGTAGCAGGACTTTTATTTTTGTTTCTTGAGGAAAAATGTCTTGTTGAGAAAAAAACCAAACAACTGCTTAGTGCTAGACAGGTTCATGTGTGCTAACATTACACCTGGTGTGGTAACAGCTGGGAAAGTGACATGCTTGAAAGTTCCCATTCAGAATGTATTTTTATTTATTTATCTTTTGGAGGTATTTTTTCAAGACTTCTGAAAAGTTACAGGCCTAACTTTTCTTTGGAGCATTTAAATACTAATTTAGTGAATGAAAACACTTAAATTGCACTCCCTGTTCTCCCCAGGAAGATTTTTTTTTTCCCTGAATGCAATGGGTTTTGCTAACTTAAAACATCAAAAAATCTTTTATTTGCAAGATATATTCTCCATTTTTTTCTACTTGGAAATACCTCACCATTTTCAGTCTTCTACTAGCAGAAGTATCATATTAATTCTGCATCATTACTAGATCAAAACATTCGGGGGAAATCCAGAAATTTTCATAATTTCCTTGTGTGTGACAACCATTATATTCAAAGGGGGCATGAGAGATGGAAGATCATTGCTGTTGAGCTATTTCTAATGTGTCCATGATCACAGTATCCTACCACATTAATGAAATTAACTGAAGACTAATTCAATTAATACACTTCTTTCATCGTTTTAATTACAACAGCATGACTTCTGTTCGTGTCACAGGTTTGCCAGTGTTTGTGTGTATGTGATCAGTCCTGTTTCTATCAGTAATGAAGACACAATTCAGAGAAATAAGCTAAGATTGACTTTTGGCCCTAGTAATACAATTAAAGCCCAGAACGAGATAAAGTAAAACATTATGTTGCATGACAGGACAGCATCTGTTGTCTCCTGTAATTAATACTAAAATGTAAAGGGAGTTTTGCATGCTATTTTCCAGTCTCTTTACTATCTTATGCATGCTATTAAATCTCCCCTTTTCAAAACTCCCATAAAATTAGCATTGTGGCTTACCTTTCAGTTTAAAATGGGGTTATTGGAAAATTCAGTGAAATGAATCTCAGGCTATTTGTGGCTACACGTGTTGCTTTTCTTGCTGTGACTGTATTCTGAACTGTTGAGCTGAAGGAATATTGAAATGTCAGCATGCTTCTTGCCTATAAATAAAGAACAGTCATGTCAAGTGAGTGGTGTCAAGAGGGGAATGACAAATCATGTCCATATATAACCCTTTCTTTCTTGTGTATATCCCCCATACAGCTCTACCCAATATTGACATGTAATTTCTGCAGTGCAATCCAAATCACGTTCAAAGGACAGACAATTTTCATTACCATTCCTCCTTGTCAGGATCACTTCAACAGTGTGGATAACTGAACACTCCAAGAAGCAATTTTTCTCTGTGTGAAGTGATTATCAGAATACAGAGTGAGCCAGGAAGAAATGGGAAAAACAGTTCACGATGCTCCTGGGAAAGAAAACCCAACAGATTCTACTGAACCAAGTAAAAACATTCAAAAATCATTAAGTCCATTGGAGTTTTTGATTTATCTAGTGCCTCATTTCCAGAGTGCTGTTACATCAATCTTTGAATACTGAAAATATCCACTGAAAGACCTCCCAGTTCTCTGACTTCAGTCAGCCTGGCTAATACATACAGGCTACTTAAGAGCTTATTTTTAAGGAGGAAAATCTGAGGCTACCAGAAGCATCACTTTTATTGAAGGCTAATGAGGAATCAGGAGAAATATCAGACTCAGAAACTGGGAATCAGGAGAAATGGTACAATCAGAAACCATCTAGAGGACTTTTAATTGATGAAGAACTGTGACATGATCACTAATGAGGAAAAGTAGTTTTAAGGAAAGTGGAGACAAGAAAGCCAGGAAGCAAGGGTAGCAGCAGAGGAGGGAAGGGCAGAAAAATCTTGCTGTACATTCTAGTTTATTTCTGGCTTCTATATGCCCCAAACACCCCCCAGTTACTAATAGTTTAATCCAGGAAATAAAAAGAATGAAAAGATACACTGAGATGTTTGTTATTTCAGAGAAACTCTGGCCTTATTTGGTATCACAGTTCTTACATCTGTGCTGTCAACGACACATTTGACTAATTCCTTACTTTTCTCCCAGTTACATTACTCTTTTGTTGGCTAAAATAGAAAGTTGGTTTCTATAATTGTTCTTTGTATAATAAATATTCTAGCATATTTATGATGTGTTGTCCACACTGATCCAGATCTGGTTGTAGGTTTCACCACAGCCTCCAGTGTTGTGTCTTCTGAATTTCTCCTGTCACTTTTTGGGTGCAAGTTCAGTGATGAATTGGCAGTGATGACAGAGATGCATCAGCACAGTGCTTCCTGACAACTCAGCCTCACAGAAATTACTTGGGACCTCTCAATAAAAGTGAAGTAGTTCTTGTGCACTTTAAGGGTCCCCAGATGTGCTCTACCCACTTTATGCCTGTTGGAGAGCTGCAGTGTTCTGCCACTGGTGGAGTCCTTGCTAGAGAGGGTGCAAAGGTGTAAAGAGCAGAAAGGCCTCTTGCAAAACATGGCAAATGGGAACTGTTAGAGCCAGAAATCCAGCACCAGCCATGTCAGACTACCAAGCAACCCAGAACCAGAGCAGTACAGAGATGGTTTAAAGATAGTCTTGCTCATCCTCCTCAAAGGCTGTGAATCCTTCCTCTTGCTTCTAGACATGCAGTGTAAATTTCTCCTGTAGTCCTGCTGCATTGTTTGCTTAATTTGGCAGGCTCCCTTCTACAGCAGGATTGAGTTTTCTCATTTAAAGGAACCAAAGTGCTTTCCCTGTGCTGTATGCAGACACAGGAGCTTGGCACAGGCATTCCTGTACACCTGTTTTAATTTATGTCAGTAGATGAGGACATGTACTACAAAGAATTAAAAACAACTGAGTCTGGTTTTGGACCAGGTGTGTAAGTCCTCACATTAAGAACAAAGCACTCACAGTTGATGCAATCCAATGGAAGAAGTGTGAATTTTCCAGACCTGCAGAGTGATTTGGTGAGATCCTGTTTATGGGGCAATAGTGCCATTCCACTTCGGTCCTTAGCCTCTCTTCTAACAAACAACAAAGTTTGTGCCAGCTGAAGGAAATTTTAAGATGTGAATATTTATCCATTAGGATCCAAACAGAAATTATTAAAGAGTGAAGCTGTGTTTCTGAGAGAAAGAAAAGAACACTCACATCATTTCATGCCCATTTGTTAAATATAAGACCAAAAAGAAATCACACCAGCTTCTTGGAGCTGCTGCTGTGAAAATGGCTAGCTTTTTGACCCTCAGATTTAATATACTGCTCACAGAATGTATCACATTCAATTCTTTTATGACAGATAGTATAACTTCATGCTTGTGAGTGATTGAGAGCTACCCCAAAATGTGTTCCTGAAGCGTTGCTTTGTATTGAGCAATTTTTCTCTTTACACTTCAACAAATTCAGTAGTGTGTGTATAGAGTCCACAAAACACCTTCTATAAATAACAGTGTTGGAGAGTCACCACTGCCTGAAGGTTGCACTAGATTCCAGGCATATCCAGGATAAGAAGGAGCAAGTCAAGCCAATAGGAAAAGAAATGTTAGCTTAATAGACATAACATGACAAGAGATAGTACAAAAAGTACAGATAATTGAACAAAGCAGGAAACCCAAGACAGGGGATTATTTCAATGCAACATTTGATCTGAGGTGAGAGGGCAGAGCACTGGGTAGTTTAACAGGATAGTAACTTCAATGTCTTTTAAGTTCTTGCTCTTAATTGGAGCTGACCGTGACCTCCACCATTTAGCAAGGGTGGCAGCAGGTTCCTGCTCCTTCTAATTTGCTCATCCTTACTAAACCAGAATATTATTGAGGAAGAAGTGCCATCAGGAACTACATCTATTGAAATGGAGAGCTAAAGTGGGCTACAGCACCTGAGCTAAAGGATTTATTTGTGTGATTATACTGACACAAAGATCTTCCAACTCAGGTCAAGAAGGTCTCAGATGCACTGTTCCTACACCAAAGAGCTTATTGTCAAAACAAATATGGAAAAAGCAACACAAAGAAACAGCACCAAGAAATATCAACAAACCACAATAATTGACAAGGCAGAGGAGATAGAATGCATGTAGGAAGTCAAATGGCATTTCACCAGGGAAGGCAGAAGGAGGTAGTTTACTCTGCCTCTCTAGGGCTCTAACCTTGTTAGTTCAGTGACACTACACAAGGTGAAAAAGGGACATGAAAATGGGAAAAGTACTTTTGGGTCCTCTAGGTACTTTATGTTCTGTCACAGCAGGATTCTCAACGTACCTAAATCACCTGGGCACTGTGATGGAACACACAGAGTATCTTTGATGGACTAATTTCTAGTAAACAGAACAAGAGGAAAGGAAGAGAAGGTAAGAAGGGTTATTTTTATTTCTGTGTCTTCACACTGAGATTGATTTGGTTTTACAGATCTTTTCCCTTTGAATAATTTAGATGCACAAGGCAGAAAAGGTCCTGTCCTTGGGATCAGGATCACTCAATAGTATTAACACTTCTTTAAAAATATTATTTTCTAAACCACTGAGGGCATGTTGTTTTGTTTTAAAATGAAATACTGGGTTTGGACCCCTACTATCTCAGAGGCAGAGCCAGAACCAGACACATGAAAGTCAATAAACAAGCCTGTTATGTGATGCCATTGCAAAAACAAAGGAAGGGTGGCATTTTGAGAGTAGCCATGGATCATACTTGGAATTTGCAGCAGAAATAATCTCTACAGCCCTGTTGCAGTCCTTTAGCAGCTGTATCTGGAATGCAGTGCACTAGCATTTCCAAGCATTTTGGAAGAAGGCAGGAGGAAAAAGATGGCAAATGGCAGCAAAGTTACGTGGTGTCCAGTGCTCTGTGCAGGATGGACATTTCCACTGTCAGTAGGTGAAGGAAATAATTCACTTTATTACAGCAGCTCCAAAACTGTGCTGTTACAGGAGCTGGTTTGGATTGCAGTTGCTTGACCATTGTGAATCAAGTTAAATCAGTGCTTGCTAAGCAAGCCTCTGCTCTCTGTACCCCTCTGTAGGCACACTTTGCTTGTGCACATACCCAACAGAAAACCTGCTGGTTTTTCTCCCTGCCCACTGCTCTCCATCTCAGTCTAGCCCTGTTGGATTCACCTGCATGTGCTAGGTGTTAAAGGCTGCTGCAGTGCAGCATTAGCTAGGTCTGTGCACAGAACTGATCAGTACTCCAGGGACACTGGTGTTTCTGGTGCTTCTGCTAAAACAAACAAGTACAGAGGAGGCTCCTGCTGCCTGCATCATGCCTCAGGCAGGCTGGCTTCCTTTTGCATTCCAGCCTCTGTCAATCTGGCCAGCATGCCTGTCCTTTACAAACAGGGGATTTCTATAAGCTCACCTGCAACTTCAACCTCTGGTTTTAAGCCCCACCTCTTTGCTTGCTCTTGTTTGCACCAACTGCTGTAGAAACACTTCAGCAAATGGGGTAATTTTAAACCTCCTCTTGGGTTTAGTTCCCTGTGTGTTTCTTGTCCCAACAACTTTGCCCAAGTTTCTCATCCAACTTCCTCCTGAGCTCCTCCTTCATGCTGTTTTATGATCTCCCCTTCTTTCTCAATCTCCTGTCCATGGTAAATTTTACTTGCACTGTTTATAAAAGGGGGATGTAATTGCAGCATTCAGAGGCTCCTAATATATATTACAGCTTGGTTTATTAGGGCATAGGCAAAGTTACCTTCTTGGCACAACATCAGTACTTTTAACAGCTCCTTCTGTTTAGAACCCAAAGGTGCCTTAGGCTGAAGATCCTAGAAAATCCCATTCTAAGAGGTTTTGCCCCTTGATATAATATTCATCCACGTGAACACAAGCTATTAAAATGCTGTAGTGATTCTCTGCAGAAGTGTTACTAACATGGCCGAAGGTCAGCACCCTGTTTTAGTTTAAATCAATGACGATTGTATGATGGATTTTTATTCTAGTAAGAGCAAGCTGTTTAATTTTTAATAATTCTCCTTCCCCTCTGCCCTCAGCAAATGCAGGAGTGCACACTGGAGGATATTCAAAGGAAAACACAAATTAACAATTTTGAGCTCCTCTGCAAGGTACTGGGCTTCATTGGGCAGTAAGATCTATTTTATTCACCTGAATGAATTGATTTCCTTTGTCTTGGACTTCATTTTTTCAGATTGCTTTGAAACAGTAGATATTGTTTACACAGAAAGTTGTGTAATTTTGAAGCCCTTACGTTTTATGTAGCAACTGATGGTCACTGGCAGGACATCAACCAGGGACTGCGTTCTTCAGAAGTTAGCATCTACAAGAAATGAGAGCTCCATCAACCTTGGTGTTTTCCTCTTAGCTTGAGTGTGCTAAAAATGAAGGCAGGAATGTATGTCAAGCTTGTTCATATTCCCCTTTCTGAATGGAAACACATGAAATTGCTCAGGGATGAGGAGTGATGCCACAAATATACACAGTGCCATTCCCACCCTCTTCAGCAAGAGTTTTGTCTATGAAAGGTCTCAACACTGTAGAACTCCAGCAATGCTTACAGGCAGACAAATCCACAGCTTGCTCATGGTACTCTAGAAGGCAGATCTGCTACATTTCAATCCTCTTAATTTTCAGAAGCAGATGTGAAAACAGTGAGTTATGCAATAAATTACTAGTAAAGAGTATTCTAACCTTGCATAAGCAAAACCAATTCTTAGTAAGGTGCCCCTTTATCCCATTTGTAAACCACTGTGAATAGCTCTATATAAGCCCCATATAAAACAGTTTGATTTACTTCTGTGACTTGGCTATTGCACTGGTTCAAACACACTGAAACTTCACACTTAGGAAGGACAGGAGGCATGAAGCAGTCTAGGCACCTACTTGATTTCCTAGCCAGGGTATCTTAAGAGCATACCCTTTTGCTCTCTGGAATAAAATGCTGAGTACTCTCTCAATTCCAAATCAAATTCAAAATGGCATTGTTTTAAATAGCCAGAGCAAGCAGCAGAGTGGAAAATCACAGGCTGGGGTACTATAGTAGGCACGGTATTCATGATCAAAAGGATGGTCTGTAAGGTATTGAAGATACCAGGCTGGAAGATGCCTATAGGTGAAGCGGCAGTTTTGTCCTCTTCAAGGCAATCATATTCTCAAGCTGAAGCCCTGATACTCTCTCGCACATTACCAGAAACTCCTGCAATGAATGTCCTCCAGGGCCCGCAGCCTGCAGTTGAGCTGGGGGCCAGCAAGCGGCAGCCGAGTCACGACAACAGCGCGAAGAGATGGACTCGAGGCTCCGGGAACTGGGTATTTCCTCATGGTCTGACACTGCACCGCGCTTTCGAAACGCTGGAGAGAGAAATGAATGAGTCACGGCTGGTCCCTGGAGGGAAAGGGAATAAATAAATGAAATCTGACCTCGAGAAAAGCTCAATCCTATGGGGAGGGAAAGGAAAGAGGCTGAAAAGTAGATGGCAAAGGAGGACAGATGACGTGCCTGCATAAGCAGAGCTGATCAAAGAATAAGAAATTAAGGACTTGATTTGTGTCTTAAAAATCAAAAGCTTTTTCTTCCCTTTGATACAGGGAGTTAGTACTTCCATAACCTATGGAAGCTAGTGAACAGGATTACATTAGCACAAGCTAATTTTTAGTTAAGTGGTTTCACACACTTTTCATTGATAAAAATCCAGCTCAAAAAGCCTGTGAATATTCAACCAGCATTGCAAATGTCAAACAGTATATGATTGTTCTGTTGTTTGCAGCAAGGTTTATGTGTGAAACAAGAACAATTCGATTTCTCTGCATTGAGCTTTATTTTGACGTGGGATTAATTGGGTTTAGAAGTTTCAAGTGTACTTGAAAGAGTGTGTAAAAACTCTCTAAGGCTGAGCTTTCTTTGCATTTATGTAAATGAAAATCAGGATTAACTCCATTAATGCTAGTGGAGTTTTAACAGCATGAAATTAGTATGAAAAAAATCATTAGCCACAGCAACTTTGAAAGAAGTGACTTCTCAATGCTACTAAATTATACAGCTCATTTTCCTCAAAAACAGACTTGGTTTATATGAACCAATTATAGCTTTACTTCAAATAGCTGCAATTATCAAATCTAGTTATTACACAACAAATATCTTCCCGCAGCAATTCCCCATCTCTGTATCTGTTATGTCCACATATTACCAATGCTCTTTGCAGACCAGAAGTAATACGAATTTGATAAAAGTGGGGTGATAAATGCCAACCAATTAGTAAAAAAATATAGTCTTGCACTCTGCTTTGATGTGAACAACTTTACTGCAGCAGGTTTCAAAATCACCTATCGGACTGAGAGATCATTTGAAAACTGAAAAGCACCCTCACAAGTTGAAAAAGCCTTTGCTGACATACTCCTTCAAATCACCACATTTCCCTTTTGCCCCCACACAACCATCTGACTGAATTGGCTGACATTCAGTGCTTAAAGAAGGGAGAACTGTAAACATAATTCCTCCCAGAGCTGTAATCATTACTACAAATAGTCCATATTCTGCTCCTTTCTCTTCTCTACCTGCTGCTTGCAATAAATGGATGTTTCTAAAGGGTGAAAAACAAAGTGGGACCCTCCAACCTTCTCAGCTTCCTCCTGGATATCAAAACATAGTCGGTATCTTGTTACCTCCAGCTTCTGCCTCACTACCACTCAGCCTGTGGATACTTTCATGTTTTCAATGTGAAAAGAGGTGGCAGTCAAGTACTCTTTAATGGCTTACACAGATGGGTCTCTCCAGCCTGATATCCCATCTTCTGCAAGAACTAATAGTACACACTCACAAGAGGAGGATGAAAATAGCTTAATTAACCTCTCTCTCCAGCAATATGCAGTTCAGAAACTTCAGAGCCACAGAAGTAATCAGGAGTACTTTTTCCAGTACGAATTTTAATCACATTTTACTTACTTCCCTTTGAACCCATTTTGCCTACTGCCTTACCACTGTGTCCCAGGGAGGAGTGTCACACCTCTTCTTGGGCTCACAGTCCCACCACCTCCTGCTCCCTCCCTGCTTCAAACCTGGACCAGATCCCTTTGCTGGCAGCCTCTAGTGCTTCTCTTGTGAGAATAATGATGGCACAGACTCCAGGGATTCAAGTTAAGGGCATAAGCCCTGAAAGGCCCAGACAGTTGCCTTTCCTAGGAAGCCAGGCACTGCAAACGTCCATGGTGGGTCCTGTGAGCTGTCTAGGTCAGGGGTACCAAATCCACTAGCAGTGATGGCAAACAGGGTGAACAGACCTGGCTGAAGGGATGGATGGCACACAGGAGTGTGTGAGGGAGCTAAACTGGAGGCCAGGGCTGTCACACTGGAAGGCAGGGCTGCTCTTCAGGACTTCTGCATCCTGGATAAATGGGCTGGCAGGAACCTCATGAAGTTTAACGAGGGCAAACACACCAAGTTCTGTGTCAGGGCTGGAATAACTTCACAACAGGAAAGGCTGGAAGCCAGAACCAGAAGGGTAGAAAGCAGCTTCACATGAAAGGAACTGGAGGTCCCAGTGAGACAGCAAACTGTATGTCAGTCAGAAGCATTGCCCTGTGTTTAGTGAAGGTGCAGAACGATGGGGCCAGGGGCAATGGGTGTGAGTGAGAACACAGAAAATTCCCACTAGGGACCAGAACAAGTCTGTTGCCATGAGAGCAGTCCCATGCTGGAGCAAGGGCCAGAGAACCTGTGCAATCTCTGCCTGTGGAAACATCTGAAGCTGGACTGGAGGTGTCTGCACAAGAAGCAGCAGAAGGCAGGAACTTAGCTGCCTGGGCAGGAGAGAGCAGTTTCTGTCAGCAGAAGCCCTCTTTTGAGTTTCAGGCTGCAGCTAGGAAAATAGGAACCACCATAACTTCCTTTCTTAAATGCTTAGGACTCAGTACAGAAATAGTTTCACAGAATCTGATTTTACCAACTGAAACAACCAGGCATTATACAATTACAGCACTTCAGCAGCACACCATCTTCAGAAGGAGTCTATAAACTTCAGCTTTGTTTCCCTTCCAATTTTAGTATGTATTTATGAGCGTGTATCTCTGGCTGTGGTTGCAACCCCAATAAACATCTCCCATTTGAGCTTCTGGATTCCAATAACAAGAAGTAAAACATTTTGGTTCATTCTGCCATTTTTTCCCCCTTTTTTCCCCCCCCCCCTACAGCTGTATATTACTTTCCCAGGTTATTTTAAAGGAATTGGCAAGTTACATGTGTCTGACTAAGGATTAATTTTGCATCCTTTAAAAAATGGTAACAGAGCATTCATTAACTTATCAGACAGGAATACCAGCATAGGGGTACCTACTTAGTGACTGCTGTCCCAGTTTCATTGAACAATTCATGGAGCTGATATCCTGAGGCATTATTAGATCACCTTGTCTTATTTTTTGTGCATCACAGCTATCCAATATGGTAATGGATTAGTTTATCACAGCAAGACAGGTGCCATGACTACAACATATAAGGTCATATGGGTGTTATCCAGTCCCACTACACACCCATGCACACAAAGAATGATGTCTATAATATATATACACACACATTTGTAATATTCATATACATACATAGAGCATGGTATCCTGGAGCCAATGAGAATAAACTAAAAGAAAAAGCCCTGCAGGCTTAGGTTCTCAACTACACCACAAAGTTTAATAAGATACAGACTGATACCAAAACAACTTTTTTAATATAATGGGATTGCTACTCATATGCATAATGCAGAATAGGTGCTAGAGGACTTCAGACCTGAACACTAGTTAGCATCATCATTTGGCTGGTAAGGTATTTCCCACAGGTCACACAATTCTACATATTTATTCCTAGTGTTTCCACTAATCTCTGCTCTGGAAAGCTGAGCTCCTCTACCAGAACTTCTCCTCCCATCCCATGCAGACAACTCCAGCAATAAGCCTCTAGTGACTGGAACAGATGCTGCTGTTTATTTAATTTATTTATTTTACTAATGCACATCTGCCAGGGCCAACACATGAAAAACACTGAATTCCATCAGGAATGAAATTTCCAGTGACTACATCTTAAAGGACAGAGTCCCTAAAAAATATTTTATTTCTTAAAATGAGAGTCTCCATCTTGAATTTGAACAAATAATTTCTTATGATAAAGAATCTCCAGACACTAGTATCTGGCAGCTTACATTCTGTAAATAGACAAGATATTTGGTGTGCAAACTATAACTGATTTCTCAGAGACAAGTGTGTACAATCCATGCTGTACAGTTAGGCCACAGTTCTTGCAGCGGCCCGAGTACAAAATTAAAAATATTTCATTACATAATCCAACCTATTTAGGAGAGTAACTATGCATTGGTTTCTTTTTTTTTTCCTTTGTAGGTAGATGGTGACCATATGCAATTTGCCCTTAATGCAATTAAAACACTACAGAACCTCATTTTGGAGAAAGAAGTCCAGGGAAGAATAGGAAAAGTAAGCCAACTCCATAGAAACACCCTTAAAAAGGCAGCTGGAAGACAAATTCCCTTGGTTTATAACTCTGACAACTTCCAGCTCTCTATTTTGCCTTCAGCAAGACAGTTAGTGGCCAGAGCTGCAACAGTGGAGGCACTGCCTAACGTTTCAGATGCCAGAGTGAAATTCCTACCTGTCTTCCAGGTCCTTCATGGAGTGCAGGGGGAGCACTAAGTCCCTTACGAGGGCCGAGGAGCTGCTGCTGGCTCCAGAAACAGTTTATTAACAGATCATTTACCTACAGAATAAAAGAGCAGGGCTTAATTTTAGCTCAGCCAAAGAAATTCAAACCCACTTCTCCTTCCTTGCATGGTTTCTTGCCCATCAATTTATACAAAGTGGGAAACCAGGGAGCCCTTTGAAGCTGCAGTGCTGTGCTGCAAAAGAGCAGAGGATTGGGAAGAGCAAGCAAGAGGAGCAGGATTGTACCAGCTGGCAGCTGGGAACTAGCTCTCAAAGGGAGAGAGACTTTGATCCTAATGCTGTCTGTGCATTTCATCCAATGATTTTTCAATGCAAAGGGTGATGAACACTTCCCACCTGACAGATGCTTTTGAAAAAATCCCAACAGGATTATTTTTCTTCAAAGAGTTTAGGCACCTATTAATGCTGATATATGACCCCAAATCTCCATCTGCCACTGACCTCTAATTCAGCAAATTGCTGAGGATTTCAGGAACAGTTCCTGTTGAATACCTTGCAGAACAAGGAGAGACCTTAAAATACAGAGCTTTGTCTGCAGTTTGGCTGGAAGTCATACTGGAGGTTATGTCTTGACTGTTCTGTCTCTTCCTAAGAGTGTCTCTCCAACTGCCCACTCTGAGAGTTTGGAGTAATTAATTTCACACAAAGATCCGTGCCCAGCTTTTCTCCTCTGCTCAGCATTTATTCAGCATAAATAAAATCATTATTGGCAAAAAAAAAAAGAAAATATTTCACAAGATTATGTAAAAACTTCTCTCAATTAACTGTACTTAGGACTCTTCACACTTTGCCATAAACCCTGAAGACAAGTTAAGCCACAATGTAAACATTTAAAATAAGCTGAGTTTCCAGGAGACAAAAACCTTTTTCTGTATACTGTGTGCAAGAAATGCAAAGCAAAGCTTTGCTCCTTTGCAAGGCTTATTTCTGTCTCTTATTTTCTCTGTAACACCTACTGACTTCACAAAGTATCTGACAATGGTGAAGAATCACTTTATTCTAGACCTAGGCAAGGAACAAAAAGCACGTGCAGAGGAACAAAACACTACTAAGAATTACTCTCTGATTAAGTATAGATTTTTTGCCTAGCAGCTGAATGGTTCATCTCCTGTCTAGTATTGGCCCATTCACAGAAGAAATCAGCATTCATATACTCACACAAGAATGCTGCTTAATAATATTTCAATGTATTTTAAGTAGTATAAGAGAGACATGTAGACTGATATAATCTTGCAGGGACACCCTCAACTAGCCCAGGCTGCTCAGAGCCTTGGCCAACCTCACCTGCAATAGCTCCAGGGATGGGGCCTCAACCACCTCCCTGGGGAGCCTGTGCCACTGAGCCACCACCCTCAGGGGAAAGAACTTCTTCCTGAGATCCAGTCTCAATCTCCTCTGCTCTCATTTCAACCCATTCCCCCTCGTCCTTTCACTGCAGGCCCTTGGCAACAGCCCCTCTCCAGCCTTCCTGGAGCCCCTTCAGGCACTGGCAGGTGGCCATAAGATCACCCCAGAGCCTTCTCCTCTCCAGGCTGAACAACCCCAGCTCCCTCAGCCTGTCCCCACAGCAGAGCTGTTCCAGCCTCTGAGCATCTCTGTGGCCTCCTCTGGACCCTCTCCATCAGCTCCATGTCTTTCCTAAAGACACTTTGAGGGGGCACAAATAGAAAACATGGATGTTCTTCCAGTATTGACTGTGATAGGGCATGTGTGCAAGTTACAGGTTGTCCTGAACAGAACTAATTCTGTTGAGTGCTCTGACTTTCCAGCTCAGCTGTTCACTCCCTGCCCTGTGTGCAGTCAGCAGCCTGTTCTCCCAGTGTCTGCTGCTGGCAGTGAGAACACCCCATGGGCAGAGTCAGGACCAAGGATGGGGGTGCAGACCAAGGCCCCTGCTGGGTGAGCATCTCCTTTAGGTCTAAGGGGCTGCCCTGACCCTAACCCATGACAAAGGTTATGAAAGAGTAGCTTTGGCTCTGTTTCATACCATGTTCACTATAGTCAGTCTGTGTAACCAGAAAAGCAGAACAACCTAATTTTCATTAAGAAATGTGTTATGTATTTCTTGGCCAAAGCTCCCACTGGACCTTGGAGTATAACTTGTAATTAGAAAAGAAGGACTGAGCCCTTAAACAGTCTACTGCCACTCATCCTCTAGGGATATTTAAAAAAAAATATATATCCTTCAGGATATCCTTCAGCTTCATTCTTAAGGTAAGTGATTTGCTAGAGTCCAGACATAAACCTTCCCTGGCAAGGATGCTTTAACAAATCTGAAAGTAATCTATGAACTGAAAAATTTCCTATCCTGCAACAGTAGAAGCAAAAAAAAAAAGGATGGAGGTTTTGTCTTATTTCTAGGATGAGGGAAGCTTTTTTACACTTTTTTTTCTTATAAAAAGTAACCACTTGCTTTCCTCCTCCCCAGATACACAGCTTGAAGGATTTACAGCATAAGTCCAGGGTTCAGTTCTGTGATTTCAAAGCAGAAAAAGAGAGTACCTCTGAAGAGGACAAAGGCGAGTTCTCAGGTCATGCAGAGGATGTATCTTAGCATGTGCTTTAGCCACTCACTCTCAAACAAAACCCCTCACAAACAGTAGGATAGAGCACAATTGTTTCTTGATGCCTGTGTGTTAATAGAATCATACTTTCACTTTCACACGTTCTTTATGCTAATTCATGGTGCCCTAGCTCATTCCTGACCCCACACTGCTGCCTGTCCTGGGCCAGGGTACTGATTATGTGGTGGCAGGTGAACCAGATCAAAGAATTGAGCCATGTTAATGTTAACTAAAAGAATGGCTGCTCATTTTAATATGGATCAGGGAACTGATCTCGTTTGTTAAACAACTGCCCAGATTGACTGCATCAAGGCAGATGAAGTGTGGGAAGGGACAGAGTGGGTGCAGGAAGGCAGGAAGACTTCTTTTGACAGCAGTTGCAGACTATGAGTGGACTGACTTTGGGAGCAGAGTAAATGACCTCATTCTCAAAATTAGTGTCAGGCACTTACAATGGATCACAGATAATCAAAGGTGGTTTTGAAGAGGAAAAATAACTTTGCTCAAGGGGCTGTGAATGTATTTTGGTTTGTCTCACAAATCACTAATTTATAATGGTCAAAGGTCCCACAATGGTCAGTGAGGCTTTTGAACTAAATTCTGTTAAAGAACTCATTTATTTTGTTTAGGGAGTTGTCTTGAAACAGGTAAACCAACAAATACCAATTAAGATTACAAAATCTTTGTTTCTGTTAATCAGAGTACAGACACATAGAGGTAACATATTAATTTCCAACTTGTATAAATATTTTATTGGTTACCAGTCTAGCCAAGTGTCTGGATTCTATCCATGTAAATACAGCATTTCTCTTTCACATGCTAACGACTTTAGAATGGTACTACCTTGGAAATTGCACTGAACCACAAATGGTGGTAATTAATTTTTGTGTAAATTGTGCTGCAAAACCGTATCTTCAAAAAATTGTTGGGACATCTTTGAACATTAAGGGATATAAGTGTTTTACACCATTCAGATAAAATATTATTTAGGCAACTAACATTATTTTCATAACATTTAAACTACAGTGCTTTTCCTTCTTAATATGAAGGTTTTAGTGTAAGTATAGAGAAAATTCTCAAAGGACCTTTCTGAAGATTTAAAGCAGAATGTATTTTTTCCTATTGCTCACAGAAGGTGAGGAAGAAGGGCTATGACATAAAATGATGAAGAAAATTCTGTATTTCTCTTCATTCTTAAACAGGACACATTTATCCTCCAACACCTCCCCTGGAAATCAGATCTACTGCTAAGGAGCAGATGTACTATGTGTTTGTTTTACTGAGATGATATCTAGATCACATCCAAGAAAAACCTTTCTTGAATGGAGTAGCTCAGGGGTCACCTCATTTCCAGCAGGCATTCTGGCTGGTTGGCTGGGACTTGTTTTGGCTGCTTTTTCAGTGAAGTGATTTCTATCTTATGACTATTTGTGGTACACTTGCAGCTTCTTAATTGGAGAGTGTAGCTGAATTCTCTGCATAAAGCACACTTGTTAATGGACACTTACACACCTTCCAAATATGTACCATGAAAAAATGGTGTGGAAATGTACACCAAGAGAGCTCTTCTAAAAGCTGTCTGTTTTACACATCTAGATATACTTGGTCATTTTTATCTGCAACAGTAAATTATTTCTGATGCTGGAGCATGCCTCAGGTCACAGAAAGCAGAAATTTGCTGGAATTTCTTTAGAAAGCTTGGGTTTTCTGCAGAGTAAAACTTGTTACCAGAAGTATGAGCATCCATGTTATGTTTTTAACTACTGTAAACACAAACATAATTGCAATTATTGCATAAACTTCACTGTTTACATACTCAGTACTGATGTACTGCACAGTTGTACTGATGACACAACTGCTGTTGTATTTGCCAACAGACTGGCAAATATTGTTTGTTAAATCTCACATTACCTTTACTACTTGCAACTATCCTGTCAGTCAACTGCGAATTCAAGTGTTATACAAGACTTACATCTGAGTGAAGTATTTCTTAGTAGCTAAGAATGTCTTTAGAACAAAAAGGACCAGTAGAAGGTTAGTGGGAGCTTGTGATAAGTCATCTCCACACTTTTTTCCTCTTCTCTGTGTGATAAAACAGCTTATCTAATAATTGATAGGGATGTAAAGGGGCAGCTATCTCAGATTCAAACTAATTATCACAGTAAAAATAATTCCAGAGTGTTGTGTTTTTAAAATGCTTAAAGCAGCAATAGAAAGAAGTGAAATAGATGATATCAGCATCCATAGGAGGCATTATTTCAGAGGCTGACTCCTAAATGATCTGCATATGATGAGATGTTTCCCACAAAGGGCATCTTTATCTCTGTGCTCACTGTCAGTTCCCATGCTTCTGACACCAAAGGGATTCAAAACAAGTATCCTCTCAGCTTCTGCTGAAGTCCCTTGGACAATTTTACTACGTTCCCAAGCTGGCTTCTGCTCCACCATGCTAGGCAGCAACTAAATGCCACCCTGTGTAACCAGGCTCTGTTGCCACCCAGGGAAGCTGCTTCCTGAACAAATGGTGAGAAATACCAGATCTAATGTAGGAATTCACATCTCAAAATGAGATGTGCACGCACGGACATCTAGGCAAGAGATTCAAAATATTATTATTATTCAGGAGAATGATATTAGGAGCTCTGCTGAGCATTTCTACCATATCATTTGCAATAAAAAATTATGTTGAACTAATATTTCATCTTGCAAGAGTACAAGAGGGAGGAATTATAGTCTCTGGAAAAGGCAGCTTCCCCCCCCCCCCCCCCCCCCCAAAGCTTAGATTTAGGTTCAGCATGTATCATGATATCTTACAAGAATGAATGATTTTTCCAGTCCAGGTGGCAGGAATCTTGTTCAGAGGCTACATGAAGAACTATCCAAGAAGGCCCAGGCAAATATCAGGCAGGTGACTCTCCCCACATCCCTTCAACCAAGCAGATGGGCCCTCAAGGCCCCCTTGCCGCTGATGTGGGGAGTGTAGGGAGGATGGAGCCAGACTCTGCTCAGTGCCATCCAGTGGCAGGATGAGAGGCAATGGGAGTCAGTTGGAGCACAAGAGGTTTAGGGGAAACACAAGGAAAAACTTGTTCCCAGTGAGGGTGCCAGAGCCTGGCAGGGGTTGCCCAGGGAGGTTGTGGAGTCTCCTGCTCTGGAGACATTCCAGCCCCCTCTGGATCTGTTCCTGGGCGACTTGGTCTAGGTGATCCTGCTCAGGCAGCGGGGTTGGACTAGATGATCTTCTAGGTCCCTTCCAGCCCCTAATATCTGTGATTCTGTGATTCTGTAACAACACTCATCAGCAGAGGTGTCACCTACAGGAAAAATGTAAAAAATCAATAGTAATGCTAACAGCGAAAAAGTGTAGAAGGGGGGTGTATAACAGTGCCACCTGCTGACTCGCGAAACGGGCCACCTTCTTCCTGGGGCACTGCTTCTAAAACACATCTGCTACACAGTTATTTAATTTTTTTTTTAAATATTGATTTTTTTTTAATTATTTCTTTAAATCTCCAGGAGCGTGTTTTTTTCCCGTGCCGGGACCACCTGACCCGATAACCCCAACTTCTACCTCCCTGGCAGACGCCCGCCTCTTCCGCGGCCGCTGCAGCCTCGGCAGGCTCGGAGGGCGGGCGGGGCCGGTCCGGGTGGGTCTGAGGCGGGAGCTGCCGCCCACCAGAGGCCGCCGCGGCCCGGCCCAAGCCGAGCGAGGCCAGCCCGTCCTGGCCTTGCCCTGCCAGGTCGCGGCTCCTCCCCGCCTCGGCCCGGCCCCCAGTTTACAAAAACTCAGCGCCTGGAGCCGACTTAGGGCCGCTCGCCGTGAGGGGACGGAGGGGTGAGGGGGGTAGGGGAAGGTGCCCGCCCTGAGGGGACGGAGCCTCCGGGGCTCTGTGTGAGGGCGGTCTTGAGGGGAATCCCTCCCTCCCTCCGGATTAGCGCCAGCTTGGCTGCCCCGTGGCTGACGGTGCTTTACCTGTGTGGCCGCCTCCCTTCCCTCCTCTCCCTTCCTCCTGGAGCCGGTCGCTTCGACGAGAGGTGAGCGGAGCCCGCCTGGCGCCTCCCCGGTGGAACTTCCCGCCGGCGCCCGCACAGGTAGGGGCTGCCCGCCCGCACAGGTAGGGGCTGCCCGCCCGCACAGGTAGGGGCTGCCCGCCCGCACAGGTAGGGGCTGCCCGCCCGCACAGGTAGGGGCTGCCCGCCCGCACAGGTAGGGGCTGCCCGCCCGCACAGGTAGGGGCTGCCCGCCCGCACAGGTAGGGGCTGCCCGCCCGCACAGGTAGGGGCTGCCCGCCCGCACAGGTAGGGGCTGCCCGCCCGCACAGGTAGGGGCTGCCCGCCCGCACAGGTAGGGGCTGCCCGCCCGCACAGGTAGGGGCTGCCCGCCCGCACAGGTAGGGGCTGCCCGCCCGCACAGGTAGGGGCTGCCCGCCCGCACAGGTAGGGGCTGCCCGCCCGCACAGGTAGGGGCTGCCCGCCCGCACAGGTAGGGGCTGCCCGCGGCAGGTCAGGCGGGAGCCGTCAGGGGGTGCTGGCGGGGGCCCTGTGCCGGGCACGGTCGGTCGCTCCCGCCCGGGGTTGGGCAGCAGGGCTCGGGAGGCGTTTCTTTCGGCGGCGGGGAGGGGCGGCGGGCCGGTGTCCCTTGCAGCTGCCGTCTGCCTCGGAGCCGCCGAGAGCCGAGGGGAGTATATAGGTCACGGGAAGTAATGCCCGCCTAATCCCCTTTATCTTTTTGGCTCGGCTTCTCCGCTGCTGGTTTGTAGGACGACCCGGGCAGCGTCGGTGGCAAACTTCGGGAGAGAAGCCGGGCTTCGCTTTGTGGCGGCAGCGGGCGGGGGCCGAGGTGAGAGCGCGGGCTGCGAGCTGTTCTCTGTCACAGCAGTCTCTTCTTGGGTGCGAGGCTTGACATTGGCTCAGCTGCTTCCACTCGCGTCTGGTAGCTGCGTGGCCCTATGGATGGGCTGGCATTTTAGGTTCAGGCTCCTGTTTTAACAGGCCAGGAGCAGCGATATTTTACTTTAAGGACACTGATTGCGTCACTCCCGAAATCACCGAAGGCTGTTACGATATTCACTTGGGATGCCAAAGGGAAGCAGAGGTCTCGGCAGCTTAGGGCCCTGGTGAAGAGAAGGCAGCGTGCCCTGATCAAGTGATTGCTGTGTTGCTCTGAGCTTCTGAGCCAGCGGGGTAACTGTTAGCAAGGTCAGAGGGCTGGAACAGCTCTGCTGTGGGGACAGGCTGAAGGAGCTGGGGTTGTTCAGCCTGGAGAAGAGAAGGCTCTGGGGTGATCTTATGGCCACCTGCCAGTGCCTGAAGGGGCTCCAGGAAGGCTGGAGAGGGGCTGTTGCCAAGGGCCTGCAGTGAAAGGACGAGGGGGAATGGGTTGAAATGAGAGCAGAGGAGATTGAGACTGGATCTCAGGAAGAAGTTCTTTCCCCTGAGGGTGGTGGCTCAGTGGCACAGGCTCCCCAGGGAGGTGGTTGAGGCCCCATCCCTGGAGCTATTGCAGGTGAGGTTGGCCAAGGCTCTGAGCAACCTGGGCTAGTTGAGGGTGTCCCTGCTCACTGCAGGGGGCTGCACTAGATGCCCTTTGGAGGTCCCTTCCAGCCCTAACCATTCTGTGATTCTATGAATGTGTTGTGTCAGCCAGGGTTGTTGGTGGTAGCTCGGCATGGTTTCTGAGTCACTTCACTGGTGCAGGCAGATGCACCCTGTCTGTTAGGAGGCTGTATGTCAGGCCAGCCTGCTGGTATAGGACAGTTGGCCAGGTTGGGGCATATGGTGTCTTAGAACTGAGAAATACTAAGGCACACTTGGTAGTATTTGGAGATTTATTTTTTTTTCGGTCTGATTTCCTTTTTGTCCCTGGCATGTGTGATTGGTTTTCTGGTTAACATTAACACATATACAATGAAAACATGAAGAAAAATAGTCTAGGTGATCCTGCTCTGGCAGGGGGGTTGGACTAGATGAACTTCTAGGTCCCTTCCAACCCTTAACCTTCTGTGATTCTGTGAAAATAGCTAAGAATGAGTGTGTTATTTTATATGCCACCATACTACTGGTGGAACTGCAAAAGACTTCAGAATCCACCAGTGCCCTCTCACTGCCCAGATGTTTTCTGTTAATCGATATTTAAAACCATTTTCTCTCATCCTGTCTCTGGACACTGTTGTGAAGAGTCCCTCTTCAGCCTTGCTGTAATCATCCCTGATGCTGTGCAGAAGTTTATAGTTCATAGTTGATAGCATTTTTCATCTGTACAGCAGTGTTTTTGCTCATAGCCATAAGATGGATTCAGGGCCTCATCTCATTAGTGGTGAAGCATAATGCTTTTATCCTTGTTTTCATTTTCAGAGAGGAGGGACTGGTAGTAAACACTCCATTCAGAGAGATCTCTTTCTCACTAACATGGTAATAGCATTAGGTTGTGCAGTACACAACTGTGTTTCTGTCCTGTGCTGCCTTTGTACTGTAATTTCTGGAAGTAAACCTTTGAGAAAAAATGACTCTTGGAAGGGTTTATAATACCTGAAGGAGTGAAGTCAGATTATGGTTTTCACTGTGTTGCCATCCTTCTGCTGGGCTGTGTATGAAGAGTTCACCTGATCTGAAACTAATCTGTCAATTAGGACCTAATGCGTTAATTTGTTTTTTCCTCTTTGTCTCTGCTTAATGAACATGGAAGGTCAAAGGGAGAAGGAAAAGACAGAAAAAAACAATGTACTTTCCAAAGTGTGAATAATTGCAAAGGTTGAGATTGTACCAGTGGGGTACTGGTGTGAAGTTGGCAGTTGTGAAGCTGATGAAACATCCAGATGCCTTTTTCTGTTACCCATCTCAGTCAAGACAAATGTTTTCAATTGACTTCCTCTAATTTAATTTTAATCTATTTATTGAGCCATGGTGATTGATGTTACGTGCTTTGAAAAAATAAGTGACTTCTATTAAAATGATGAAAAATGTGTTCCCAAAGCCCATGGAAGAAAGATATCTTCATTTACACATTCTTATTTATTTATTTAGTATCTGAGTTGTGTCAACTATATGGTGGTGATGGTAAAAATTGGATTATCCTTTGTGAGGGAACTTTTTGGGCTTGTTTGTTTGACGTTCTTTTTTTCCCACAATGGGATACAAAACTTCATAGAATCTGAAACTAAGAAAACCAGAACTGGAGCAACTGCTGCTGCTGAGGTTTTGTTTGATCTGGGCTTGAAACTGAGTTTTAAAAATCTATGGATGTATTTTCTTTTCCAAAGATTATACTAATACATTCATGTCTGTGAAGTTTAAGTCTTCAGATTTACAGACTCTCGATACCATCTGAAGCATCAGTTTCTCTCTTAAACTGTTCATTGAAGGGTTATCAAGATAACTTTGATGTACAGCAAGTTTTAAGGCCTTTTCAAAAAGAACTCACAAATGCTGCTGTTCCACCCTTGTGTGTCTTTATTAGTATACAAATGCTGCTTTTTTGATGCTTGCAGAAGGCTTCATTGCAAGGGCTTTTCAATTTTTAATTAGACTTATGGAAATCTTGTTTTGTTCTTTAATGTTTGAGTTGTATACTTGAGTTTTAAAAATGCATGTCTCCACGTCCTCGTGTAATGTTATTGTGACTAGATGTTCTCTGTGCTCTGTGGCACATCTAGAATAGATGGTATGTTTGTTGTGTTCATTATGTTCTGCTGAGAACAGGGATTTTGTGACCTCTTGGTCCGGAGATTCTTTTTTTTCTAACAGTTTTAAAACTATATTTTGGTTTACAGACACTTAAACTGTAAGACTCTTCTACTCCAACGTGCTGGCTTGCTTGTGATCACTTCTTAGCCTACTCAGGTAGTTTGTGTAAGACTGACCTGCAACCCAGGAGAAATCCTCTACTGGATTCCTGCTGGAGGAAGCCCCCAGGGTAAGAGGTGGTCAGGGAAGGCTGTTGGCAAAAGGTTGCTTTTTCTGTTCTGCTTCTGCATGTGTGTCATGTCATATATTACAGAACAGTGGATGCCTATACTTTAAGTATGTTGTGGATGCACTGTTAATGATCTGGTAGTGGTGAATCAAAACAAGCAACTTTGGGGTGCTTCCAGAATTGGCTACAAAGGCCTTCACTGGTCAAAAGCTGGGGCACTAATGATCTGGAAGTTCTGATTGGTTTTTCAGCCCTTTTTTGCAATCAAGTATAATGGCCAAATAAAGCCTTGTAAGTAGCTGCTGGTATGGTGGCTCTGTAAGAACTGCTGTAACTTAAAAAAACCCACATACAAACAGCCTCCAACAAATAGTGTCTTTTCCTGACTGGATTGATCTCTTTGGAAAGCAGAGCTAGGACTTTGCTGTTTCATGCTGTGTGGCTTAGTTAGACCTGGATCAAGTCTGAAGAGTGGGCTGAATAGCAGGAACAGCTGTAAATGCTCCTTTGAATGTGTCCAGCAGTAAGAGGTTCTGGCACAGTTACTCCTGTGCAATATCTGTACACACATCAGTATGTTTTAGAGTGTCAGCTTAGGCTGGAAGTGCTGTGATGGTAGCAAAGCATTCACAGCTAACGTTGGGGTTCAGACTGAGGAGCTTTTGGCAACATGTCTTGCCTGACTTTCTGAAGTGTTGATTGTAAGATCTCCTGTGACTGTATGTAGGCATCCTTCAGAAAGTGACTCACTGGTGGTGTGATAAGAATGCTTTCCATTTTAAACCGTGTGGCCAAAAAGCTCTTATCAAAGGTGATCCTGAAGGGTGTGTCCAGTGAAGCAATTCCATGGGGAATAGGAGTAGAGCAGGTAAGGTGAGAGCTGGTGACATGGTGATAGAGGCTCAAAGCATGTGAAGGCATGATCTAAGAATGTGTATCTAGTGAGATTGCCTTTAAGTAACAGAGGAGAGTTTGGAAACATGATTCAAATACAGCTATCTGTGAGCAGGAGGACTGGAAAGATAGTTCCATATATACACACAACAGTGGTTCTCCAAAATCAACTGCCACCTGAAAATGACTCAGGAATGAGGTCCTGAGTCAGTTTGTGTGAGATGTGCTTGGAACTTTGACTTGTGTTATCTCCGAACTAAATGCAGCACATTTTCATAGCAGTTAGAATAAATTTCAGGAAAAATTCCCATTTCAAACTGCAGTGGCTTCCCAAGCATGTAAAGTTATTATAGGTAAACCAGTGAAAAGGAACAGTCAAATTGTGAGGGAATACTGAGTTGCCAACCTGCACAGTGATGATAGACCATGACAGGTAATTCTGGTCTAATCATAATTATCATTGTAGAGGACATGTTACCTGCTGTGTGTGAGGAAATGCAAAGTTAGATCAGTGCTAAAAGTATTAGGTAAATTCTTATTACATCATTTTTGCCATTTAACTATAGAATCACAGCAAAATGTCATCTTCTCCCCTTGAACCTCTACCATAGTCTCCAAATAGCAAGATAGATGCAGTTCTGTTTCTTTCAACAGTTGCTTACTTTAGAAGAATTTGTCTTGTCTGTATGTTGTGTTTTTTTGTGTTTGGTTTGGTTTTGGTATGTATTTGTTTGTTCTTAAAGCTGTGTGATCATCAAAACAGTTTCTTTGCATAAGTAACTGTTGCGGAAATACACTTGCAGCCTTTATTTATCCTTCTTATTCCAGTTCATTTCTCATAAGTTGCCTGTATTGTATATTGGTGGAGGGTAGGATTTATTTTGATGAAAACTTTTCTTTAAGTAGACAAAAGATTGTGACTATTGTAGTAATAGTTTAGGTTGCTTGGGAACTGCTCAAGTGGTGCCAGCAGAACTCACATCTTGAAGGATTTCCTAATGGATGTAAAAAAAAAAGCCTTTAAGCTGTGGACAGGTAAATGTTTGAATTGTAACTCCAGTTTCACTGTTGGCTATTTGTACTGTACTGTGCTGACAGCTGAAGAGTTAAGTGCTGAAGAATTAATCCCACTTCCATTCAAAAAAATCTTTCTAAAGAATCTCAGGTACCCCTCAGTAGGAGAGAAGAAAAACTTGTCTTTTTGAGTTGGGTTTGTTATAAATATTATATGTTAATGTTAAATAATGTATAAAACTATATAAAATAATTATATGTATAAAAATATGAAATATATAAAGGTGGAGCAGCGACAGGTGCCAAACAGGCAGAGATTGTTCTTTAATGTGCAAAAAACCCGATGTGTTGCTCCTTGTTTTGCTCTGCTGTTGATAAACCAGCCCAAATCCCTTAGAAAGCCTGTGGTGGGGATTGGGAATATCAGTCACACCGAGAGCTCAGAGCAGTAGTGGATTAAGATGGTCTGCTCCTTAGAGATGGTCTTGCCTTTTTATTTGTGGTGTGGTGTGGTGGGTTTTTTAGTTGTTTGCTGTGGTTTTGTGTTTTGTTTCTTTTTTTTTCACTTTTTTTTAAAATTTTTAATTGGCTGTTTTGTCATTCCATGTAGGGAAGCACAGAACACACAGTCAGCAGTGGGCTTAGCAGGATAATTTGCTTTATGGAATTGCTGACTTGTGTTAAGGTTAATTATGCTTGTTTGCTTGGAGTGGTTTCAGGCAAACAATTANGCAAGATAGATGCAGTTCTGTTTCTTTCAACAGTTGCTTACTTTAGAAGAATTTGTCTTGTCTGTATGTTGTGTTTTTTTGTGTTTGGTTTGGTTTTGGTATGTATTTGTTTGTTCTTAAAGCTGTGTGATCATCAAAACAGTTTCTTTGCATAAGTAACTGTTGCGGAAATACACTTGCAGCCTTTATTTATCCTTCTTATTCCAGTTCATTTCTCATAAGTTGCCTGTATTGTATATTGGTGGAGGGTAGGATTTATTTTGATGAAAACTTTTCTTTAAGTAGACAAAAGATTGTGACTATTGTAGTAATAGTTTAGGTTGCTTGGGAACTGCTCAAGTGGTGCCAGCAGAACTCACATCTTGAAGGATTTCCTAATGGATGTAAAAAAAAAAGCCTTTAAGCTGTGGACAGGTAAATGTTTGAATTGTAACTCCAGTTTCACTGTTGGCTATTTGTACTGTACTGTGCTGACAGCTGAAGAGTTAAGTGCTGAAGAATTAATCCCACTTCCATTCAAAAAAATCTTTCTAAAGAATCTCAGGTACCCCTCAGTAGGAGAGAAGAAAAACTTGTCTTTTTGAGTTGGGTTTGTTATAAATATTATATGTTAATGTTAAATAATGTATAAAACTATATAAAATAATTATATGTATAAAAATATGAAATATATAAAGGTGGAGCAGCGACAGGTGCCAAACAGGCAGAGATTGTTCTTTAATGTGCAAAAAACCCGATGTGTTGCTCCTTGTTTTGCTCTGCTGTTGATAAACCAGCCCAAATCCCTTAGAAAGCCTGTGGTGGGGATTGGGAATATCAGTCACACCGAGAGCTCAGAGCAGTAGTGGATTAAGATGGTCTGCTCCTTAGAGATGGTCTTGCCTTTTTATTTGTGGTGTGGTGTGGTGGGTTTTTTAGTTGTTTGCTGTGGTTTTGTGTTTTGTTTCTTTTTTTTTCACTTTTTTTTAAAATTTTTAATTGGCTGTTTTGTCATTCCATGTAGGGAAGCACAGAACACACAGTCAGCAGTGGGCTTAGCAGGATAATTTGCTTTATGGAATTGCTGACTTGTGTTAAGGTTAATTATGCTTGTTTGCTTGGAGTGGTTTCAGGCAAACAATTAGAAAATTCTTGATCAGCTCCTTGAAGTACTTTGGTAGGGTGAGGAGCATGTGAAGTGGAAACACTTCCCCCTCCCTCTGCTCTCCACCCCCCACTTCAGGAAAACAAACCGTGGAGGAGAATACACATGGGGGGCGGAAAGGGAGTTGCCCTCACAGTGAGTTCTGTTGAGAATGTTTTGGTCCTCCCAGTGTGGCCAACACAGAGACAGCAGAGGTTTTCCTGTCGGTGTGTATTTGCTGCCATGGTTCCTGTGGTGGTGCAGTTTGCCGCCAACAGGCCGATACCCGGGGCTGCTGCAGCAGAACACGGTGGCACTGAGGGGGTTTTGCAGAATTTCTCTAGGCTACACAGAATCAGGTTTGTTTTGCTGTCAGTGGAGTCTCTGCACTTGGAAGGCTATTTTGTCTTTTCACAAGAACCTTTACTGTTGAAAACCAATAATAATTAAAAAAAGAAACAACTAAAGCAATTTATCAAACACTGCATTTATGATGTGTGTTAGTTGCAAGTTTTATCTTTTATTAGTAGTGTTGTTTTTAACAACTTACTTGTTAGTAAGCTAGAAAGGGTAAATCACAGCCAGCAGGCAAGGTTAAGGACAGGGACAAAGGTCAGAGGAAGTGATAATGCTCTTGGTTAGATCCATTTCTGTAGCTGAGGGGGTAGACAAAGTCCCGGGTGCACACACTATGGTTCTGCAGTCAAGTCAGCTCAGTTAAAATGACTTAGTTATTCGACTTTTGGTGTATATAAAAGCTCTCTGAGCGCTTTTCCAGGTATTAATGTTTCCTTTAGTGTTTAGTGCCTATAAGGAAAAAAAATGTTAGCAGAATTTGTGGCTTGTATTTACAAGAACTTTTTCCATTAGCCTTCGGTGAAATTCAACAGCATTTTGAATTAATTCTGTGCAGATACATTTTAAAAAGTTAAATGAATTAAAGATGAATGAAATGTTATCTGATCCTTCTTCTTGACAATTTAAAATTCTAAAGTGATAGTAATGCCTCCCATTTCATGGACGTTCTATTAGTTTAGGAAGTGATAAACTATGCATAGGTTAAATTTAGTCCTTGCTGTGTATTCCATCATTTCCATAGCAGCTATTCAAGGCAATGATTCAATAGGTGGGAAGTTACTGTTTGATTTTGATGGAGCAGCAACTGTGGGGAATGAAAATTTGGTTCTATTGGCAGCAAGGTATATTCTGTTCCTAGGGGTGCCATTTGTACAGTGTTTTGGTGAACATTTAAAGTAACAACAGCTGAAGTCTGAGAGGCATGGACTCAACAGCAACATCTCGGCAGCACTCAGCATTGGGCTCTGGGACCAGAGATAATGTGATTTAGGCAGTTATCTTTCCCAACTACATTCAAATATTCTGAGAGAAAAATATTATTTATTCAAATGCAGGAATATTGTGGTCTGTGGCATAAGGGAGTTGGAAAAGCAGTTGGCAGAATAAATCAACTTTCATTCTAAACAGCTCTTACTAGAATTGAATGTGACTATAAAGGAGAAGAATATAGGTACTGTCTTGGTAGAGATGACCAAAGGCTCACAAACTGGGGAGATTTTTTTTTGGCTGAGGCTGTTTGTGGACACCTAGAAATCATCCAGATCAGAGGATTTTAATTAGCTAGGAGTGTTGTTTTAAAGGGTAAGGTGGGTTTCTAGTAAGTTCTTGGAGGACCTGTGATCCTGTGACCTTAGTAAAGTTTTCCTGCTACTGAGTCTGAAGGAAGCAACAAGAAGATAGGCTCTTTCAGGCTGGGTGATACTCAGGAGATAACTTGTTGGAGGCTGGGAAGGAAGATTTGTGCCAAAGTAAGACAATGGATTTTTAGGAAAAATAAATAAATAAATAATGAGAGATACTGTTCCTTCAGGAAGTGATGAAATGGCAGACACTGGAACTGTTCTTCCACAAAGGAAAGTAGGAAAAGCAGTGAGAAGCTGGCTTGGCTCTTTAACAAAAAAACAGAATAAGGAGAGAAAGGGAATCCATGCTGGATTGCCAATGAAGAGTGTAAACATAAAGAAAAAGCACTTTAATTAAGAAAAGGCAACATTCAAAATGGCCAACTGAAAAAAGAGTACCAAGAAATGATTATAGAAATGCAACATCAGTAAAAAGAAAGATGGGAGGTTTGCTGCTGTGTGAAGACTGAAGCTGTGGACAGATACTGCAAAGCAGACTGAGGTCTTTTGTTTTGGGGTTTTTTCACTTCATCTTTAATACCAGAAACTGGAGCTTGAAGGTGAACCTGGTTTTCAAGGCAAGTGCTAAAACCTGAAGCTGATGTGAGGAAGGAGTGGGTTACAGAGCATTTACATAAGTTTAAATGTTTAAAACACACTCCTGAAAGGGAAAGAGCTGGCTGATGTGACCCCCAGCTGAGCATGTGTGCAGTACACTGAGGGGACTGGTCACAGTGCCTGTCCTTACAGGTGTTGGGGACTGGAAAGGAGCAGCTCAGGCCCAGTTATTCCACTCTGATTGTTTGTTCTAGTGCTTTTCCTGGGACTTAACCATCCTAAAGCAGTAGAAGATGACAAAGAAATGAGCAGTGGCCCATCTGATTTTATTTGTAAGCTTAAATCATGTTAGACAAATGCCATTTCTTTCTCCAGAATGCTAAGAGGAGAGAAGCAGTTGATCTCTGGTAGAGTGACTCTTTAAGATAGAAAATGTCAAAACTTCACTCTTGTTACAGAATGTCTGGAGGAACTGGCTGTGGGTAAGTGCTGAACTGCTTGGACAACACTGCTTTCTGTAGGAATGGATGCATGAGAGTGTTTTGGGTGTTGTGGTTTTGTTTTTCTTTCCTTGGTTTATAAATATATATGAATGATTGAGGTATTGTGGTGGTTGAAGAGAATAATAGTCAGCAGTGTTACACAATTGTAAAATTAGAGGCTGTCATACCAAGATGTTGTCAGAATGATTGAATTCTACCCTTAGAAAAGCTGGGGTTTTGCTTTGTTTTGTTCTTCTTGTTGATTTGTTTTTAAATAGGGCTGGTTCTCAGGTTGGGGCTGAAGTTTTCATAGCAGAAGCATGAGCCCCACAGCCCAGTTCCTTCCTTCCCTGCCGGAGCTGCTGGGAGGAGGTGTGCAGTGAAGACGCCTGCAGCAGCTGCACAAGCAGTCATATTTGGTCATGCTTGTGTGGTGGAGATTCCAGCCCACTGTGCTGTTCCTGCTTCTGGATGTGTGCTGGTGTCTGCTCTCTGCCAAGCAGACTTCATCAGCTTCTGCTGGTGACACTGAAAACTCCTGTGCACTCCCCCACATAGCCCTGCAGCCTGCATGCATTTGGTGCACTGACTCTGTGCTTTAATGGTCCAGCAACAGCCCAAAACAGAGATGGCTCTGCACTGTGTGAGATTCCTGGTCTGAGTGCTGGGGATAACAACAGTGACATTAAACAAAGGTTTTAATTTCGGCTGGATGCTATTTGTCAAAGCTGTGAATAGCAGAGGAAAAACAAAGATTCAGAGAAGTCCTGCAGCGCTGTCTGATCTTTAAATCAAAAGCAAATAGACACAATTTTCATGTAAAATTAACAGTTTAGTAGACGTTTTACAAAGTTTCCCAGGATGTATTGCTGCTTTGATGTGTTCTCCCTCTGAACTGCCATCGTGCATGTCTGAAGCAGCTCATTTTTAACATACTTCCCTGTTGACATTTTGAAGTCCATCTGGTGGTTTGGTGAGGTTTTGAATGGCATGTTACTGGGAGTGTTTGTATTGATTCATAAATCTGTGACCTGTGCTTTCTGGAGTTATTTTCCTGGGCTTTCACACGAAGAGGAAAGGTAAAAGTAATTTCTATTTCCCAGACCACAGGGCTATTCATCTCTCATAATATCTAGCCTGGGTAGCAGGTTATGATACGTGGGGTGAGAGACGATCTCTGAGGACAACTTTCATCTCAAATAAAATGCACTATAATCCTGAGCTCAGAAGTAATTGTTTAAAAGAGGATGGCTAGTTCTTGGCTACTCACAAATCCTTGAAGAGGCTTTTGCCACTCTGAAGATGTCCTGTAGCCTGTATATTAAAAGCAGATTTGACAGACCCCTCTGCTCTGGGGTGAAGAAACACTGAAAGCTGCCTTCTGTTTTGAAGTTGATGATGGCAAGATATTGAAAGAGCACCTTCATTCAAAGTTGCTGCTATAAATAGACTAATTTGATGTTCTAAAACTTCCTCACCATGGGTTCACACCCATTTTAGGACAGAATTCAGGCTGTCCAAGCAGTGTGGTCAGTGCTCTCTGGAGAAAAGGATGTATTGTTTTCTACCTGGCAGTACTGAATCTTGTCTGCTAGTGAATGAGAGCAAGTACACACTGGCAATATTGTCTGATTAATATGACTGTCCAGAGCTACAAGTGCAGAAAGCTCTCTCTTTAATGATAACTCTGGTTTAAAAATCTAATTAAAAAAAAATAAATTTGGAAAGACTTGGGGGGAAAAAAAAAGGAATTTCTTTAGATAATTCAAATTCTTGTGATTTTGTGTACTAGACTGAGTCATCTTTTACCCTCCAATCTAAGGTGTGTGTCTGTGGTTATTTGGTTTGGTTGGTTTGTTGGGAAGCTAAAGGAACTGAGGTTTTGGAAAGTTAGCATAGCTTGATGTTAAGGTTTCAGATCCAGATTGTCTTTACATGTATATGCTCAGGGAATCTTTCCACATTCTGAATGCCTTCTCTTGAAAACCTACACATTAACTGCATTTCACAGAGAAATCTGCTCTTGGAGACTACAAAAGATCAGACCTTTGTCTCTTGACTGCCTCAGTAGTAATGACAAAGATGCATCGAGTCAGTTGCAATGCTTTGAAGCTGGAATGGCCTATGTGATATGTAGCTAAAAGGAGAGAAAAATGCCAGGTGGATCAACTTGTAAAATACAATAATGATTTAATTTAGACTATACCTTTCTTATTATCCATATGTATGACAGTTTGTAAGCTATGCTGCAAATTAAAGAAGAATAATCTGAGGGAGAAAGTAATTATTTAGGCTAAAAGACAGCTAGGTGAAGAACACAATTACAGACTTCGCTTAAATTTACACAAATAAGTGATGCAGTGAAACCAAAATAGAAAAATGTCATTTAACAAATTGAACTTTTAATCTGATTTTTAAGACCAGGTCTAATGGGTGTATGAAAGGGGTGGGAGGGGAGTTGGGGATAATTAGAAATTATGGAGAAATCTCCTTTAGAACCCCGCTCAGAATTATTTTAAGTAATAAAGAAAATGTACTTCAAATATCATGGTTGAGTGAGCTAGCACTCTGTGAACAGTATTTTACTGTAGGTGATGCTGCACACATCCTCAGTTTGTGGAAGCCAGCTAGGAGCACTAAAGGCCAGATGGACTGCTGGCAGATAAAAGCCTCTGGAGGAGTTGTCAAGAGTCTCTTAAGGATTTTTGTCTCTTAAAAAAACCCCAAAAGTAATACCTTTCTGAACCAGAGTCAAAGAAAATCCAAAAAACCAATAAAACAAGCGACAAACCAACCAGCAAACAACTGAACAATCAAAAAAAAAGAACCCAAAACAAACAAACCAACTCAAAGAAACCCCAACAAAAGTTTTTCCTCATGTGGAATTGAAAACAAATCCCCACATCCTATTTGAAGGGGACTTTAAGGCAAACCCCATCTATTAGCTCAGACTGTTTCTGGATGAGTGTTTCCAGGTGCTGTTGGGTGTATGTTCTCTTCTTTAGAGACAGGCTGGAGTAGGTTTGTGTTAAAGGCACTGGCAGGAAATGTTCTGGAGGTGATCTGGAGGATGGAGACTGGGGGAGGTGATGGGGGGAGTGTGGAAAATACACTAAATTACTGTTATGAGATTGCTAGTTACCTCTGTGGAGGAACCTGATATAATAATTCCTTATAGAATAAGCAATATAATATATAATATTCCTTATTATAGACGGAATATCTATTATATATNAAACAGAAAAGCTGAGAGCCTCCCTGTTCTCAATTAATTTGTCTAGTCTGGAGGAATTTCTGCTAGACAGGTTAGCAGGGTGTCTGTAAAATCAGTTTAGAATGCTGAGCACTGTGTAAATGCACAGCCAGCCTTTTCATAGTGCAGTTTTGGGATGTGTGGTAGGTGTGGATGGCACATGAATGAGAGCAGTGCTGCTGGAAAGGTGGGGATTTCTCCTCTGCCTCTCAGTGTGCTTAGCTTGTTTAACAAGATGTTATGATGCATTTCCTGCCTGAAAATGGAGTTTTGCAATCAGCTTTTTGGCAGCATAGCCAGTTTTAGCATTCAGAACTTCCCCCCCCCCGGTTGTTTATGGTTTTTTTGGTAGATTTTTTTTTTTTCTTTATTTTTTTGTGTTGGTATTTTTAATTTTTATTTTTCCTTCCCCTTAGTGGGTACTTTTTGTCCAGAACAGCTTTTTACTTGCCCCAAACATACTCCATGTGTAACTCACAAGTATGGCCAGCTGTACTCTGAAGTCTCAAGCCCACTTTTCAGTCATATCTGAAATGTCCGAGGCTTTAGTAGCTGTGAGCTGTGTTGAGATAATGTGGGCTTTGGGAGCATCCCATCAGTGATTGCTGTTTCAGTTCTAGTTCACAGCTATACAGTGCTCCACAGAGGGTACCAGTTTGCATAATGCTCCTGTGACAGCCACAGTCATTGCTTACATGTGTAATTAATATCTGGCAACTATCAAATGTACTTCAGCTCTCTCTTAATGCCCTGTAACTTCTGGAGAGTGTGGCACGTGGGCTGTATACTCTGCAGGTCAGTGGTAGATTAACAGTGGCGTGCTGATGAGAACCCAACAAACTGTACACTAGGATTTTATTGATTTGGTTACACTTCTCTTTTTTGTTTCAGAATCTCTCCATGTCACTTGGATGATGGGGTATGAAATAGTTCAAAAGCCTGTCATCTGAAGAGTGTACATATCTTTTTAAATTTTTTTCTTCTCTACAGGTGGTTACAGAAAGATTTGAAGGAGGAAAGGCTTGTCTTCTCTATCTGTGCTTAAAATTGAGCACAGAAACTTTAGAAATCCTTCTACAATAAGAACTGAATTAACAGGTAGAGGTTTCCTAGACCTTGATTTGTCATTGGATCACCTTGTTTCATCTTACCCTGCAGTGAGACTAGCCAGCAGACAGATGAAATTCAGAGGAGTCTCTTCCCTGACCTGATCTACAAGCAGGAGTGTATCATTTGGTCCTTCATGCAGCATCACACGTGTGCCTTTCTTTATGAAATCAGCTGTTTCACAAGGGCTGCACACTTCTGAGTTGCTTGCCCAAGAGAAGCTTATTCTTGGGCTGCAGAAAGAGCTGGGAGAGGGGTGTGCTCCCCATAGCTTGGGTGTCTCACAGAGGAGGTGCATAATGGGAAGATGAGATGTTAATTGCAAGAGTGAGGAAAGGAAGCAGTGTGCAGGATTGAAGGCCAGGCCAGGGGAGGGAGCCTGGTGTGTGGGTGTGCAGTGAGACTGGGATCAGTACAGACAAGCTGGAAATCTGAGGTTTCCAGAGCTGAGGTGGTTACACTGGGTAGGGCACTCATAGCAGCCAAGCAACATTAGGAAAAGGAGCAAATATGAAATCATACTTGACAATGATCACCAGTTCCTGGCTTTTATATATGCAGCTTTTCTTTGGAACTGATAAGAAAAAACACACATGCTTGGTATCTGTTAACAAAATACTATCTGCCTGGTAAGCTCTGGTGCCTTGTTTATTCTTAAAACTGCAATCAGTGGCTTGCTGAAAATGCCCACCACCTTGAGCAGCCCTTTGTGTAGTGTGTCTGGTCCTATGCCCCTGTACTGCTGCATTAAACCCTTCCAGCTCTTTCTTGAGATGCCTGATGCTGCCCTGTGAGTGGGAGACTTCTGCTTGGAAGTGAGGAGATTCTTTTCCCACACTGACCTTTGCTGCTCTGTAATGGTTAGGGAGGGATCTGCTTTCTCTGGAATACATTGTGCAGGTTCCCAAAGTTCCATATCCAGGCATCTTTGGGAGACTCAAGGGCTATAGATGTGGTGAAAAGTATTTATGTGACTGTTTCCATTGTCTGAAGAAATCAGTTGGCAGCTCTGACTGTGGGGCAGGCCTTTTATTAAATGGGAATTGCTAGGCTGTTTCTGGGAGTGCAGCCTTGTCTACAAGCTCAGCTGGCAGTTGAGTTCCCTCGGTTTCCTAACAATAGTAGTGAAAAAAAAAAGTAATTTCTTCATGTAAGAGCTTGAGTATCTAATTAATGTTTATTAAGTTTCTCTTTAAGGCTTTAATACCAGTTGGAACTAGAGCCCATAGTGTTTTTATCAGAAAGTAGTAATGGGTTTGGAATAAGAATGTTCCCATACGTTTTTATTTTCTATTAAACTTTTCTAAGGAAAGTTTTCCTAGATTCAAACTCAAATTTCAGATTGAAAAAAAGGCCTCAAATAACTTTTGTTATTATGTTTGTGTGGTTATGTTTCCTTTCAGAAGTACTGTTCCTGGTTTGTGATTTGTTTGTTTTTTTTTCTTTTTCTGGTGAAAGGTTTGTAGGGTTTTGAGCTTGTTCTCATTAAGAAAAGTAGAAAGATAGTGAAGACTCAGACTTGTGAGAAGTGTCTTTTTCATTCAGCAGTGAGCTTGATTTTAGGAGCAATCCAGTAAAAGCTTGGTTATTATCAGTTAATCTGAAATGAATATTGTAGAGGAAAATCCTGTTTGAGGTAGGTAATTTTTAGACTGCCTTGAGCTGCAGGAAATGTTATTATGAATAGAAAAGATCTATTACATGATTTAGATTTTACTCTTTCATAGGATCCCTTGTGCCAGTTGCAGGCTACTTGGCACTGCCTTCTGCAGAGACCAGTGATGTTCTACAACTGATTTAAACAGTTCCTGCTTCTCATCTTCCATCAGCATAGGTGAGCACCCCAAGCTGCTCTGTCATGCAGGGACAGGTCTGGCATGGACACCCCTGCCTGGCAGCTTACAGAAGTGCAGGGGTGGAGATGCTTGGGTCAGGCAAGAGACATTGGCATTGGCTTGGCTTAAGGGAGAGGGAGAAGCTCTGGAGTGTGTCACCTAACACGGGCTGTTCCTGGCAGAGTTTCAGGGTGTGTCCCATGATCTTGGTGTGTCATTTGCTTGTGTCTCCAGCCTGCTTGGCTAAGGGCATATTTTACCCTGGATTCAGCACAGTGCAGGGAAGCTAGCAGTGGGAGAGGGGAAAGGTGTGGGGAAGTAGAAAAATAAGGCTGGTTTTCTGGTAACAGTGACAACTGGTTTTCTCAACTCTATTGAAATAAAAATAATCAATAGGTATCAGAATTGCTTTCACCTTAATACTAAATTAATATAAGTTGTGCCTGTTAGCACTCTCATGAAACCTAAGGAAATCTGTCACTCTTAACCATAAATGAGATTTGGTAAATTCAATGTTGGTAAAGAAGAGCTTTTATTATAGTCCTTAAAAAAAGGAAAAGAAAGAAAGATGTTACATTTTTTCATAATAAAATTATTATCAACATAGTGGATATATGTTTATTTTGGAGAAAAAAATCCTTGTGGTGGCAGCAAATTGATAAGGAAAAAGTCATGTTGATACAGAAAAAACAACAAAATCTCTAAGGATCAGATTCTCAGCTGACAGGATGTTTTCCTGTGCACTGTTGTTCTTTACATCCCAACATTTTATTAAAACAGGTTTTCAGGTAAAGCTGACTTCATGTTTCTAGGTGTGGGATCATGATATTGTTTTCAAGTGTGCCTTAATATATAGATCTGGAATGGCCTTTCACTAAATGCAGAATTGGAGGTTTAATCTCTGAGAAATAAAGAGGAAAGCAGTGTTTGAGAAAGCAGAATTGTTCCCATTTCAGAGGCTGCCTAGCACACAAAAGCAGTAGGCATCCCATCATGTAGAATAATTGTCTGGAAGTGATCCATGGAGGAGGAGCTGGAACTGATCCCTGCGAGTGGGATTTCCATTGGCCTCAGTCAGGAGTGAGATGATGCCACAACCTTCCCTGCCCCAGCATCCTCACAGCCTGAGCAGAGTGCACACCTGTGACTCCAAACTGCTGCCCAGGTGAAAGTTTACCCTTTCATACAGACAAGCCCAAGCTCTGATCTTCCACTCACCCCCTTTTGGGCAGAAGTCACTATCCTCATGTTCTTCCTCTCCTCTTCATCGCCTGTTAAGCATCAGTTGCAGACCTACATGTGAAGAGGTTTTGAAAGACCTCTTTTGTGTGCCTCAGAGCAGTGGGTAGGTAAATGCTCATCTCTTGTGGTTAGATGTTTTATTTACCTCCAGTTTGACTCTGCATCCTTCCCCAGCCCTCTCTCCTGCACAGTTAATAGCAGGAGGGTAATCACAGCACAAGTGCCTGGGGACGTGCTGTGTTTGTCTGCTGGCATATAGACAATTATTTTCTTGCTCACACACTTAGGTTTATACTCAAAATACTCTTTAAAGCTTCACAGAATAAAGCAGTGTCACTATTTTCAATCTATCACCATTCCATTGCCATTCATCTATCACCATCTGTCTTCTTGATGCATGGCATGTAGACATGATAGAAAAATTGAAAATATATCTTAGGCTTATACAAAGAAGTTTTCTAGGATGATAAAAATAACTTCTGTGCTTATAGTAACATCTCTGTATATTTATTTTGTTTCTTTGTTTTTGCTTTGTTTGTTGAAATTTAATTTTGTTTATTTTGGTTTGGTTTTTTTTTACTTATCAGTCATGAAAGAAAAATTCTCACAGCACATCCCTTGTATCTGGGATTCAAGGACTTGTGCACTTCAGTTTTCATTAAACTGCATATATGATTCTGACTCGTGGATGATAGAAAGTGAAAGGTAAAATGAAATGGCTACAGAGTCTTTAGAACTGAATAATTCCACAACCAAGCTATGCAGTTACTTCAAGTGAAAAATTAACAACCTGCTGTGCTTGCCATTTTAATAATGCATAGTAAGATGGGCTCATGTCTGGGTTCTGGGGTTTTGGGTTTGGGGTTTTTTGGCATTTTTAATTCCTGGTTTGGTTGGGGTTCTGTTGTCGTTGTTTGGCGGTTTTTTGTTTGGTTGGTTTTTTATGTTTTGGCACACAAAGAATCAAGGAAATCAAAGCACAAGGTTCATTTAATGCATAAGTAATTGTTCAGGGTTTTTTTTATTAGCAAGATACCTGCATCTGAACCTGTCATTTTTACATGCAGGGTGTGGACCTTGAGGGCTTCATGTGTTTGGGTATGGCAGTGGTGGGGTTTGAGCATGGATTCAGAAGTCCCTGTTGAGGAGATCTGCCCCTGTGTGAGTGGCCAGCAGGCTGGCTCCTGGCAGCAGCCTGTAGCTGTGGGCACTGGCAGGGAGGGCATGGTGTGCAGCAGGGCTCACACCTCACCACTGTGCACTGCAGCAGAGCACAACTGCTGTTCTAAGCAATGCAAACCATAGAAATCTACCTTGCTTTTTGGCTGCTGTTTGTCTTTTCCCATCCCTTTTTGCATGTAAAAAATGCTTCAGTTCTGATATTTCCAGCTGGCTCCTGCCTGTTCCTGATATTTCCATCTCTCCTGCCAGTTCCAGGACCATTCCTGCTCTGCTCTGCTCTGCTCTGCAGGAATGGTGCTGGATCTGCCAGGAGAGACCCCCAGCTCTGCTCTGTCAAGTTGCTCTTGCTTACCTGCATCTGTCCTCTTTTTTTTCTGCACATCTGATTTTTCTTCCCTCTTCTTTTGTTGCTTCTTTTTCCTCTGTAGCTTTTTCCTGTAGCTCTTTTTCCTCTGTCAGCCATGGAAAATTGTGTGGTATACTACTAATTCTTTTGGATTAGGCAGTGGTGAGGAAAAGGGAAAGGATGGTGGCAATTACTTCATTATCTTAATTCTGCACTACCTCAGGCACCCCTGGGAAATGTGTCCATGACAGCACAGCAGCCATCAAAACTGAGTGTCTCGATACAAACCCATGATTAGAATTCAGTTTTTCTGATGGTGGGAGGGAGAGAGAAACTGAAGCTCTATGTAAGTGTGATCAGAAAATGGGAAGGCTGAAAGCTTGAAACTTTTAATAATGTAAGTAGTAAGATCAGCTTTGCTTCAAAATACGAAATGGCAGCTTAATACTACATTTGGAATTTCTGTTTATCTTTTTACATATCACAACATAGCACCAGGCAAAGGCACAGACTTGGGTTGGGAATGGTACCACATCTGATGTATGAAGCACTTCTGTAGGGGCACAGAGTTGTGTGTTGCTGTCACTTGCATTGTCCTGCAGGAGACAGTTTGGACCCAGTAGCAGTGGTTCTGAGCTACAGCTAATAAAATTAAGCCACTGTTCCTGTGGACTCTAGTTACTTTTAAGATTAATCTGCTCAATATTGACTTGAAAGCAAATTACAGGTTTTGTGTTTAGAATTAACTGTGGTTTATGTAGCAGGACTGTTTTTTTTTCTTGTGCTTTCCCTTATAAGCTTGAATGATGGAGAAAATTCAACCTAAATGGAATTTAAAGTTAGTGTTTGGATACCTCTCTTAATTGCTTGGTATATCTTATCTGTAATTGTCAAAGGCTCATCCGGGCTACTTTAGCTGGCTGCTCAATTGTAATATAAATGCTTCAAGTATTACCCACTTTGAATTATTCCAATGAACTAAGCAAATACCTGCAGGAGCTCCATTGCAAATGTGCTTTCATGTGCTGAATACTGGAAGGTGACTTCCTATTTCCAGCTCACACTTTATTAGCAAGGTGATTTGTAACATGTAAATGTAATTAATACCTCTGCCTGGAATTTGGCAGCTTTGCATAATTCTCTTCCTTGCTGCTGATGAGTTGACTAGTCAGTTGCTTCTCAGCTGATCATTTTCTATTTTGACAGTCTTACCACCAGTGTTCATCTTTCACAGTCTCAAATATTGCCCTTAAACCAGCAGGATTTCTGTTCAACTCATGATCTCAAGTGGATACTGAGTGGAGGCTCTGTGTAAGAAGTTCCTTCCCAAGTGCTTTTGGAAGATGGCTTGAGTTCTGTAAGGAAGTCAACTTGTTGGGCTTCTTCACCACACCTGTGCTCCCATTAATTTAAAAAATGTTTTAGAAATTTTCTTCAAATTATCCAACACAGTGATACCTGTTGTCTGATTATGGCAATTTTGCAAATTAATGTCCTGCAATCAATCTAGGCTAAAAATGACCAGTAAATGTAATACTGACGTTCTACTTAGCATTGGCAGTTGCTTTAGTTAATTGCCAATGCCAAATCTTAAGTTCTTAGCTGTAACAATTGTCAGGAAAATGATAAGCACTCTGGTCCAGTGTGATATGTCACTGTACATAGATTTGTCTGCTTCCTGGGTAGAAGTCACTGAGCTGCATGAATTGTTTATACTGTTACTAAAAAGAAACCCAAAACTCTATTTTTAGAAGTGGCTCCTGTAGGAGATTGTAGTAGGAGAGAGGATTCATGCCTTCCTGACATTCTCTCCTGGAGGATCAAGTCAGTTCTTGAATAATTCTCCCTTAAAATAACTTGCTTAAGCAAAGCAGACTGTGTTATTGAAGCAGTATTGTCTCTGGAGAACAGCATGGCCCAAACTTGTCTCTCGGGGTGAAATTCTGCATTAGTGTCTGGTAGGTTGTTGAGGTTGTTTTGAGGTTGGGTTTGGTTATTGCTACTACTATAAAAATGTCTGTAAGAAAGACTTATATGTCTTATGTCTGTAAGAAGACTTACTTCCATGTAAGTGAATAATAATGCAAGCATGAGGGTGGAGAATGGTGTATGCCAGACTTATTTTTAACAAAAATTCAGTGGAAGAGGTTGTTTAAAACTTTCTTTTGCGTTGGAATTCTGCAAACTGGGCTTATGAAGAATTAAACAAGTCAGAGAAAGCAGAAGTTGGTCAGAACTAGGCTGGGTTCATTTTGTGCCTGGATCTTTGTGCTGTGACTCTTAGGTTTCCTCTTGGCTGAGTTCAAAAGGAGGTGTGGGAAAACCATGATTTGTGGCCCAAAAAAAGAAAGGGCTGCAGCTGGCAAAACTCTGGGGGAAATCTCTCTGGTCACAAGAGCTGACCTTCGCCTTCGTTTCCTTGAGGTGTCATTGGTTCTGCCGTTGCAGGACTGCATCCTTCAGCACCTGCTTTGGTGTTTGCAGCTGCCTCAGCTCAGAGCTGTTCAGCCACAGGCTGTAGCTTTTGTCTCTGCTTTTCTGCTTGTTTTGGCTTTTCTCAATACTAATGTCAGGGTTTTTTCATGGCAATAAATATAGCTGTCTGACATTCAGTTTTCCATCACATCCTCTGCTCTTAATGAATGTGATCATTTACACAGTGTCACTGTAGTATTGGCATGTTAAATAATTTAGTGAGCTGTGACAGGTAGATAGCTCTGTGGTGTCTGTGTTACTATGGCAATACATTTGCTTAATGTAAATATTAGTCATTCTGACCATATGAATCTCGGGGCTTCTGACATTATTAGCTGTGTTTGGGAGGTTGGATTCTGCATTTCTGAAAGGAAAGTTGTTCTGGAAATACTAATAGTTTGAAGATTATTTTTCTATAATTCCTTCTGTTTTCTGACTGAGCAGCATAATCTATTGATTGTAATAAATAGAGAAGAACATTTCTTTATCATAGTCATAATGCAGTTCTATCATAAAGATATATATAAATGTACTCTGATCCTCTTAAAATTCAGCCGAGTGAAATTAAAGGAAATAGGATCTTGAGGTCCATCAACTTTGATCCAAGTCAGAATCAAAGGCAGTTCTAGAAGTGTGAGAAATAAAGTCAGACTTGGAAGAAAAATTCCTGTAAGCAATAGTTAATGAATCTTTTTTCTTATATGTTTATATAGATGTTTTTCTAGTCCTTTCTTTTTATATATATATATTTTTTAATTTCCATGGAAAAGGAACTACCTTCTGCAGTCTTGTCTCAAAGGCCAGTTTATTCCCAACTGTTTGAACTGTTCTTTGTCTGTTACGATCTGCTAGTTCTTTTGAGGCAAAAAATAGAAGAGGTAAAAGAATGAGATGATATGCCTTTTCATGCTATGGCATCACAGTTCACCAGCTGACAGTCTGTATGGAATTTCAGTCACCTCAAGCCACAAGCACTGAATACACCAGTAGTGTTTGTAACGTTTTATGTGGAATTTTCAACTCTGCTTGTTAAACTGCTAAACTTCAGATCAATGCTGCAAAGAAGCTTTGGCTGGAGTGTGCTCTCAGGCTGTGTTTAGAATTGTCCCCAACCTTCCTGCCAAATATCTGTAATGCAGGAGGGGAAAAAAACCATAGGAAGCACTGAATGGCATCTTCAATTATTTGTAGGGTGGAAGATACTGGGGTGTTGTGCGTGCTGCAGCCTGTCAGCAGTGCTTAGCACCTCTCTGTGTTTGGCCCTTTCACAGCCAGAAAAGGAAAGAATAAAATACAGCAGTAGGCAAGCACAGGCTTCTGAGCTCCTTGTATTTCAGAGAAGAGTCTTTGCTGCATTTGCATAAGTGTTCATTATTTTTTCTCTCTGTGAGATGATAAAAATGTTGCTATGAGTGCTTGTATGCAAGGTAAGGCTCCTGGCTGGACAGGAATACAAACTAGAGTTCCTTTTCACAGCACTGTTGTTCACAAATGCTAGTCTGAAATTCAAGGTAACCCAGGAAAATTAATTATTTACGACTTATATCTTTTCCTGAGAAGGCTGCCTGTGGGAATACTCTGCTGCTGGCTGTCACTCTTTTAACTATAGTATGCCTTAGATGCCTGTGTTGCTTATAGTTGCAGGGAAGTATTGAAGCTTTTAGATTCAGAATACCTACCAAGTATTGGCATAGTTGAAAGAGTAATTGGAGCAGCTTCTCTGGTTGTTCTTTAGTAGACAAACCATACTCATAAAATCCCTTGGGAACAGCCACATCTTCTGCAATATATTGAAAGAAAAAGACTGCAGAGAGACTTTGTCCTGTGTGGAGAGAGAAGGGCCTTTGGGACCCAGCTGGCAGGGCTTTCCCATAGGGAAAGAAGCTGGTGGTTCTGCTTTTCCCAGTCCCAGGGCAGAGGGCTGGGAGGTGTCTGAGCACTGCACAAACTCCTTTCCAGCTGGGCTTCAGGAGCTGGTGTGTGCCATGGGAAGCATGGGAAGAGCACGGGCTGGGCTGGGGCTGTGATTCCTGCTCCCACTGGCTGACAGGCTCTGGTGGGACTCATCTGGCTTGGTGGCTCTGGGGCACTGGAACCTTCCACTGAAGTGTCTGCTCTCTCTTTATGTTTTTTGTGCCTTGCTACAACGTGGATTTGGTGACACCAGTGTATGGCCATGGATTTGCACAAGGAGAGGAATGCTTCCCATGGAGCCATACACCTCATCTTGTTTCCACTGCCTGTCTTTGCTCCTGCTGCTGAAATACGGCATGCCTGGGTTAGAAAGCTGGGCTGAAGACAATGCTGTGGATTGTGTTACAAGGTGAACATTTGAATCGGCTCATAAATTGAAGGAACAAAAGCATATTGCAAAAAGGAGTTGCATTTAACGCTTCACACATGATTTGCTCAGCTAGTTTCTTTTTATCATCACGCTGTAAGTGCCTTTTCCCCAGAGAAGAAAAAAATCTTGTGGTTTTACAATGCCTTTTTTTAAATTTGCATAATAAATATTTGCTTTTGGGTAATACCTTAAGAATAAAATGTGGAGTTGTTTTATCTGTAGTGTTTTTATGCTTTTTGTGTATTTTACTTTGCAGAGGTAATGATGGCTGCTCTGCAGTCCCATCAGTTCTGTGGCTCGCCTCATACAGGGAGAGCTGGTGCTGCTCTTGTGTTGGGATGAGGAGCTCTCGTGCATCTTAAGGTTGTGCTTACTAGAAATTCTTTTTGGACTAGCACATGTGAGTCTTGACACTGGTGATTCACGGGTAGCTGGCACTTAATTATCCTGTCTTGTCTGCTCTTCATTGTCATCAAAGAACAGATAGAGTGTGCAGACGAAAATGGAGAGAATGTTATGGCCCTTGTCCTTTTATGTTATCCTTGGACATGCTTGTTGTCATTGGCTTAAATGCTCACATTAAACAGATGTGGCATACAAATATATAGGGTAGTCTGAGGCCTTAATTGTATTTTTGTTAAATGTTTTATAGTAATATGTGTTATTTTGACAGAAGATGGTGAAAAAAGTAAAACCAAACAAATATGATTGCAGACTTTTGTTGTTAGTTTTGTCGGTACCTCGGTGGGTTGTTTTTGTTGGGGATTAGAGAGTGTGTGCCAAGTGTAATATAATATATTGTAGATGCAGAAACACTTGTCACTTAATCCTTACTGTTACTGCAGTGAGACAAGCAGACACTGTTGAAATCACAGTAAGGAGCAATGTTTGCCTGCCTGTTGCATTACTAGAACATGGCTTTGAGCTTGCAGAAAGTCTGGCAAAAGGCACAGGAGGCTGCTGCTTTCTTACAACGTGAGTTCAACAGGTGTTGGTTTCCAGGTGCAAAATACTTAACTTCAGAGCTCCAGGAATACTAAAGGATGTGATTCTAGCAGGCTGCTTGGTTATTACAGTTTAATGCCACTCAGCATCATAATTAGCTTTACTAGGCATTAATAAGTGGGTTTAATATTCAAACCGTGGTGTTGGAGTTAAGTGTGGCAATGAACCTTATCAGTGGAGTAAAATGTAAATTTTAACTCGTTTATCTCATTAGTCTTTAATAAGGCTGTGCTTCTCAAATCATGGCTGCATCATCTGCTGATTAGTTCCCCTGATCTGCTAAGCAAAATAGCACTCTAATAATAGCCATGCATCGGATGAACCCCTCCCACTGGTGTTCTGGAGCACTTAGGGTGTGGTTTGGGTTTTTAATTCAGTTAGAGGGCCTTAATCTCCTGCACAATGCCAACATGTGGGAATGGAAGTAAGATGAGAGCACGTTACTCGTAGGCCCTGGGTTTAGAAATGTTTTGCCAAGTAGGAGTTTCTGATGGGGGCCATAAGCGTAAGAGTGTCATCTGAGTGTGGTGTGTACGGACTCTGACAGCTCTCTGGGCAGTTCAAGCAGCCAGGCTGTCAGCTGAATAATGATGACTGCCTGTTTTAATCATCATCACAGCTCTCCACAAGCCAGTTCCTCTCATCTTACAGGAGAAACGGAGCTGAGTGATTTTCCTTAGGCTCACATTAAAAGAAAGAGTTGAAGGAGGATGTTAAGTCTCCTGGCTCGAACTCTTGCATATAGGCTGTTACCACTGTGGCTTGTGATGATGATGTGTCCCAAGCATGCTATTCAGAGCAAGTAAGAGGGAATTTAACAGATTTGAGGGAGTTATTCTGGCAAGCCCAGTTAATACTTTTCCCCAGAAGATTGCTCACACAACATCGTCTTAGTCCAAAGAAACTTATTCAATCCATCTAGAAACTTTCAAGCCTTGGAGGCTTCCCACTAGGTGATGTGAAGATTCAGTGATAGCGAATATGGTTGGCTCTGGTGTCTGAGGCAACAAAACAGAATCAATCCCCCCACTTCTGAGCTGGTTTGGTTCCAGTTTGCTTCCATGTGGTCTGCATCTTGAAAAATGTCCTATCCTCAGATGGAGTTCTTTAATGATTGCATCTCTTTCCAGAGAAATGTTAGCACTGCTTCAGATACTTCTGAAATGGACTAGCATGAGAAGATCTCCTGTTTAAATGGTTGCTACCAACGGTCTAGCATGAGAGAATGTCTTCTTTAAATGGTTGCTGGAGGTGCAAGGTGAATTTCTTACCTTATTGGCCCATGTTAAATTGATACTTAAACCCTTCTGTGGTACTCTGAGGGATGTGAGGTTTCAGAAGCTGCTGTAGCACTGTATTTTATTAGCAGTAGCTACAGCCCTCGTGGGTCCCTAGAGCCCATTGAGTGCTTCTGGGGGCAGGTTTTCTATGCTAGCAGTGATCCATCACAGCACTGTGTTTCAGTTCCTGTGTTGATCTTATTGGTGGTGGGGTTGGGAGATGGATACACTGTCCCAGGGCAAAGTCAGTGGGATAAAACCTGCTGTGTTGGAGGGTGAGAAGGTGTTGCCACAGCCCCATCTGCACACAGTGAATCCAGTGGGTTTGAGTTGAGTGCTGGCAGCTTTGGGGACCAATCCTTTCCAGCTAGGTTCATGGTTGTGGTAGCTGCACTCTGGTACTGGCACTCCTGAAGTGAGGTTTTCTTCCATCCCTCATTAATTTGTAATTAGTCCTGTGTTTGGTTCAGCACTGACTTGCTAACAGCACCATTTCTTTTTGGTTAGTTTTCCAGTGCAGATGCTTGATTGTTTGCTAATTCTCCCATAAAGTCAATGAAGGGCCCCCTGAGACATTCTGGGGCTCTCAGCCCTGGAGGGCAGTGTGCTGGAGAGCAGCAGGGACCTCTGAGCACTGGCTGTCAGACAGATGATGTACCCTCTAACAGAGCTGAAGTGTTTTGTTATTGGAGTGCCCGTGGCCTGAATTTCCATGCAAGCAAAGCGGTGTCTGTGGGGAGAGGTGGACTTGAAGGTAAAACAGTACAGAGAAGGCAATAGATGTGATATAGAAATATATAGAAATACTGACAGTACTTCTTTAAGTGACAATAGAAATACTGTAAGTTTTGTTTCAGCAGAGGGATAACTGATAAATGGTGTAACAGCTGTGCATGTACTAAAGGACTTTCTTAACTGATAAATAAGAAGGTTTTTTTTTAAAGCTTTTAAATTCTCATAGCCTGTTTCCCCTCTAAATTTGGAGGC
>VYZU01066401.1:0-21483 GCA_013401355.1 Ceyx cyanopectus
GTTAGCTCAGCCAGCCAGGTTGTTATGGGGACTTTAAGGTTGCTGTGGAGGGAGAGCTTGGAAAAGCTCCTGGGACCTGAATTTGAGTTCAGCAATATGTTCAAGATTATTTATTAGGAGTATTACAGGCATGCCTTGGAGCCCTAGGCTGGGACCAGGGCTCCACTGTGCTTGCTGCTGGCTTTTTCTTCCAGGGCTAACAAATCACACAGGAAGCTTTTTCTTCTGTGTACTAACTGTGTCTCTCCTTTAAAACCCAGTATCTGTGTGCATGATTTTTAATGTACTAATACATTATTATTAGTTATTTGGAAGCAGACAAACTGGAAAAAAAAAATAAAAAAACCAAAACAAAACCCCAAACCAGCAATATCTTGATTTGGCTTTTTTTTTTTTCATGAACTACTGAAAATGTGAATAATGTTTTCTAGCCACATACAACAAGGCACTGTGCTGCCTGACTGATTTGCTGAATTGTTTTCTTGTGTAGGTTTGTAACACAGGTTCTGGCAGACTAGCAGGCTGTGCTGCTGTGGGAGGAAGAGGAGGTCAGACAAGAGGAAGAGGGCTGATACGTCCAGGCAACTGCCAGAGAGTCCTGAAGTTTTCAGGTGGGAAGAGACCTGGGTCCCTCTCCATCTTTGGACTGCTAAATCCTATCTTTTTTAAAGGAGACTGTAAGTATGAAAGTAGAAACTCAATTGAGTATTGTTGCTGGTATGCAGTGGAAATTTCATTTGGTGCCAGCCTTGTAGGACCAGAATTGGTTTCCCCTAAAGAGACTGTTGTCCTCAAGATCCATCTAGGAAAGAAAGAGAACAACAAATGTCTTGCAAAGTTGCATGGATTTGTTGAGGAACCTAAGATCAGGGTTGTCTCTTGATGCTTTCCTGGAGAGGAAAGGCTCTTTTGGGTCCTGGTGTGACAATGAAGGGTGATGTGAGCGTGCCAAGCAGGGGACCTCAGGTGGCTTCAGTGGGTGGTGAGAAGTGTCATGTTTTTCTTGCTAGGGATGTGCTTTTTCTGTCTCAGCATCAAGTTTTAAAGCTTCATAATTTCTCTAATAGGCCTAATGCAATAGGCCAGACTCTGCTCTTAAAACACCTAAGTGATTCCTTTGAAAGCTAATGGAAAGTATATACAAGTTCAGTTGTTGGCCTGGCCTCTAAAATCAACTTCTTCATATCAAGCTAGGCAAATATTTTATTCTCTCTTGCTGATTGGTTTGCAAAGTATAAGCCAGCTTGGCTTCACTCAAAAAAACCCACTGTCCCTAAATTATGATTTATAATAATCTAGATTTATTTCATTTAATCTTTAAATTCATGTCAAATCAGAGGAGGGTCATAGTAAAAACCAAACATTTTTCTGAAACAATAACAAGGACATCATTATGATAATTGCAACGTAATTTACTCCATCAATCACATAGTTGTGTGGGTTTTCTTCTTTAAAAAAAAAAAAGAAGGAAAGAGAAGGATAAATGGTTAGAAAGCCATGAAAAAAAAAACCAACCAACCCAAAGCAAAACAAGCAAACAAACAAAAAACCCTCATGAATTTTTAGCCAAATGTTTGTCTGTTGTTAATTATAAGAATCTGACTTGTGGCTATCTTTCCACAGAGAATAGCAAACCATATGCCCCTTAACTAGTACTAACCTGCCAAAGTTATGCTTTTTTGCTGAAAGCAATCTGGAGCGGCTAGCACACTCACTGCATCTGTTTTGCAGATTAAGAGAGAGGAGCACAAAGAAAACTATTGTACTCCTCCTGCTTTTTCATTGGCATGTCATGTAATAGCCAGGAGGAGTATCACAGTAGTTAAAAACTGAGATGAAAACGATGGGAATTTAGTAAGATTATTTTTGTCGAGTGTAGTTATTATAAGCCTATTAAAGCAGGTACAGATAAATGTCTGGGAAATATGGGACTCTTGCATTCTTTTTATTTTTATTCTCCAGACTGATGAAATTCCTACAAAATACTATCTACATACATGTACAGTTGAATGTACATTAAATTCCAACCCTTGAATTTATTCTTCTTCACAAAGGGCAAAAGTATATTTTTTTGCACATTTTGTTACTTCACTAGTTCAGCTGCCCTGTAGAAGTCTGTGGGCTTGACTTCTCATCTCTAACACAATTTTTGCAAGAAATTAAACTGTCTCACTAAGAAGTACTTCTTTGTTAAATTTGTCCAAGGGGGAAATTGCAAAATCACTTTAAAAAAAAAATAAAAAAAATCTCTTTTAACTTCATCTTCTAAAACTGCTGCTAAGCATTATCAGTTCATGACAACCCAAAGAGAACAGCTCTGGAAGCCAAGCCTGCAATGTTATTCATATGAATGATTGTCACATATCCATGAGACAGCAGAGCTCTGCTTATCTGGACAATGAGATCTGCAGGACTGAGTGTGCGTCCCCACCCTCCTTATCACAGAATGTCAGGGGCTGGAAGGAGCCTGCCCTCCAACAGGTCAGTCCACAACCTATAGTGATACCTGGGGTTTTTCTTCCAGGGATGTGCCCTATATTGAGTTGAGAGTGGTTCTGCTTACCCATCCTCTTGGTAAGGTTTTGCTAAAATCTCTATTCTATTCTTGACTAGCAGTCAGTCTTGTTTTCTAGGCAACCAGCACTGTCCTGCTTTTAAGATTTTTTTGAATCTTTTACTCTCGTGTGCTCCCACGTATGTCAGGAGTGCACTTAGAGACTTGTGTACTTTAAGCACTCAAACACACAGTTCAGCTCCTGCTAATGTGCACAGATAGATTTTTAAAGCTTGTATCAGTGAAAGGAGAGTGAAAGCTAAGCAAGATTCAAACAAAAGGCTAGCACTTTGGCTACAGACATTTATTTTAGTACCATCTTTTCAAGGATATTTTTTGTGGTCCTTCTTCTATTGATACTTAACACTGCATGAATGTATGTGATAGAGCACAAGGCAACGGAATAAAAAGTGGTTTTCCACTTCAGTCCCTTCTTTCGCTTCATTGATATTGTGAGGGCATTGGAGATACTCATTTGAGTAGGTTCTTAAATTTTAGTGAGGAGTTTTTTTTCCTGTTATTTGTTCCTGGATGGTGGAACTGAAGAGTGATCTGCCTGCAGCAATTATCCATGCATTTCTGTAGCAGCATCTCACAACTATTAGTAAGATGCAGAGAACACCTTTTTACACTGTTTTCTCCTGGACTGAGCAGGGTGATAAGAAATTCTTTTGATGCCTCTGCATGAAGTGGTCACTGTCCTGTGAGTCCCAGCTCCTGACAGCTTCTGCCTGAAGCAAGGGAATACCTGTTCTCACCTGGTTTTGCCACATCAGCCTCACGAGCCTCAACTGTGATTTCTCTCAAGCTCTCTCCTCTGGTCTTTCATGATCTCTTATAATTCCCTCTTTCCTGTAAACACTTTGTTTGGTTTTCAAGAAAGATATTGAAGGGCAAGGGTTATTTTTGCTGTTGCTGTTATTATCTGGTGAGCATCCTCTCTCCCAGTCAGAGAACAATATCTCAGTATATAGACACAGGCACCTCACCAAACATAAGAAGCCTCTTGTCCAAACAAGTTAATAACTAAAAGCAGTGCTAGAAACTTCAAGCAGCAACTGGAGTAACTGAGCCAAGGAGTTCAAGGTTGTACTGAGGAGATATTAAACAATATTAAGGGTTGATGGTATTGAATCTATTGGTTGTTCTTAGCCTTACTGAAGCAGATGCATAACCCTCTCCTGTGCTTGTAAGCTCACAAACTCTTATGGCAGTACCTGTTGTTAAGAGTTTATCACATTTACAAGCTCCCACTGGGGTAAACACAACTTGAGAAGATATATTAGCATGCCAGGTACCTAAACTGTGTCATGCCTTAATGAAAAACTTTTTAGCTCAAATGATACTATGTCTGATTTATTTTATTTTTTCTTTTTAAACCAGGATTCCATACTAATCCATGCTGGACAGTTACACTGCTCTGCCCAGGGGACCTTGGCAAGTCCAAGGAAAGGAGCTGAGTGGGACTGTAAAGCAGAAGGGAGGTAGGTGGTCCAGGGAGAAGGGTAGCTTGTGCCTTTCCAGCTTTTACTCAACTCCCACAGTCTAATGGGAATATTTTTATTTCCTTCTCACTCTAAGAGAAACAAAAGCTTCAATATATTTGTGGTGGAGCACAGTAATATACTTTTCAAAGACAGGCACATTCAAGGACATTAGGAAATGTTTCTGATCCTTAGGAAAAAAAAAAAGAATAATTGTGGAGACACAAACAAGTGGTTATTTGACCTGCTAAACAGAGGAGGAATTGTTTTCTCTGAGCCATCTTTTGTTGTATGGTTTTCTCTGGTGTCTAATAATACCTTGTAGTAATTTGCACTAATTTAAATGTCTCCTTCACTAGCCTGCACATTTCCATGAAATACTGGGTGAATTTAATATCTTTGAAACTTTTGTCTAGTTTTGAGAATTGGCCAACATCTTCAAAAGGCACCAGTGAGAATGGGTAATTTGTGTGGTTACATAAGCCTGGTTTCCTTAGAAAATCAGGATAAAACCCTCATTTAAAAAAATTAATTCACTACCTGCAGCAGAGCATTTGCAGCCAAGGTGATTTACCAGTTTAGAATCACACCTGATGCAAAAGCAGGGGGTTTTATGGTTTATGTATTAACCACACTTTTTTACAAGGTGCTTCTTCTATCCCTAGTTAATAGAGTATTTTTTTCCTAGCTGTAAAATGATAGCTGTAAATATTTTAAGAGAAAGTAATGATACTTTATAGATTAGGGTGATATTTACAGGAGGTGTTGTCAATTTAAGATATATCTTGAATATCCTGCCCTAAGAAAAAACAAGTATAGTCAAAGAAATTTGCAAAACCATGTCCTGTCTTTGAAAAATGTCTCAGTTGTTTTGTGTATGAGCCAGACAGCATCAGCCTCCACTTGAAAATATTTTACAGCAACATTTCACATGAAAAAATAATTACAGAGAACTATTTTTAAACATTTTTTTTTGGTGGTGGGGGAAAAGCAGGTTCAAAAAAGTGATTTTTTAAAAATTGGATCAACTGCTTCAGTTTATTCTAATTAATACTCATCACAGGTAGGAAATAACTGGTTTATTTTGTCTTGCAGACTGCAAATAAACCTTCTAAATGCTAGGTCAGCAGGATACATCTATGATGTCTGTCATGTGACAGTTCCCAGTGAAGTCATTTATGTGCTGAAAGGGCATCTTATTTGTTTTTATATTTTTAAACTGGGTCTTCATAATTACAAAACCCTCAACAGTTAAACCACATATAGCTGAAATAGAAATGTGATATTCTTCAGAGCAAAGGAGTTAACAAAAGGAGTTAGCCAGTTAACTGGCATATTGAGCAATATAATTTTGGCCAACCTGATCATCTTAATTTTCTAGCTGCTGTGCACAAGTTTATGAAGTATCTAGTATAGAATAAGTAGGACCTGTTTTGTAAAATTGAATGTACATCACCACATGGCTTTCATCAAAGGCTCTGTATGCAGTTCACAGCTATTATTATTTTAAATGGATTGTTTCTATCTAAATTATTTGAACTTCAGAAAATAAAAATATAGCAATTCATTCTTCAAGAAGAAAAGAAAGTTATTACAGCGATTTTGCAACTGTTTTATTTGTTGGATTGGTTTTTTTTTTTGATCAGTGGTTAGAATTTTGCCCCTCAGGCTACCCATTTTGCAACTTCTATGACATCTTTATTTAAGCAGTTTGCACCTTGCACCAGGAATTATCTGTACACCTACTGACTAAGAACTGGCTTTGAACAGAAGTGGCATGGGTCTGCATGAGGGATGGTGGTCAGTCTTGCTCTTTATGGATTTTCTTGAGCCAAAAAGGATTTGCCTTGCTGCTGAGTCTAAAGGGCTTTCAATGCTACATTTATGCACTGGCTAGGCCACTGTTTGGGGACTGAAACCTAATTCAGCTTTTATGCCACGAGTGCTTTTCATGAGCATTATTTCTCCCAAGGTCGATGCTGCTGCATCACAGGCTGTATCACTGGTACATTTTGTTCTTTGTCACTCTGTGAGGGGACAAACGTGTTCCAGCAGCAGCCCAAGCCTGTGCCAGCTGCTCACCTAGGGTTGTAGCTACCATCACTCAGCCCACACTGCTGCTGCTGCCCTCCCAGCTCCCCTCCTCTCCTCTCCTCTGATGCCAGACTACCTTGCACAAGGTGCACTGGTTAAATTAACTGTGTAGCTTTCAGCTGCATTATGCTAGCTGAAAAATTGCTTTGCAAAACATAATGCTCTTCCAGAGGGTCAGAGAAATCCTTAGAAGAGGAGGAAGATTTTTTATTTTTTTTTTTTATATGAGCCTATGGGGAAAACAAGGAAGAAACTTCAAAAGATCATTTGGCTTTACACAAAATAATGACCTCAATTTAACCAGTCACTTAGAGGTACAATTGCAATCCTGTATTGAACTATGTAACTTGCAGTGCAGACAAAAGCTCATAATGCCTGGCCTGATAAAGCCCAGCAAGGCTGTAAACAGAGAGATTTTAGTTTCACTTAGATAGACATGGATCCTGCAGACACCTCATTGCCTCATATTACACAATTGTCCAGAGACAGATGCTTGAAGACAAACATTGTGCCTCAGGGGGAAAAGGAATATTCTGTCACATGATATCTTCATCTGCCTTAACCCTTGGGCCATAGCTATGAGGTCAGAGCTTGCTGGCATGTTTTCCACTGATTTTCAGGCTGTACTATTTATTTTCTATTTATTTGCTATTTTAAAAAAAGAAAAATAAATGTTTTATTGTATAAAGACATTTGACAAAAAAAAATTTAAAAAAAGCCAGAGGAACTGTAGTTCAGAGAGCTATTAAAAAGACCATTTATAGTCTGTTAAAGTGATGCTTCATCACCTCAAAGGTAGCTGTAGCCCCATAGAAGTAAAGCTCTAAAATACATAGAAAGGTGGATCTGCTTGGTATAGGTCTGAAGAGAACTAATGATGGTTAAGCACCATCATTAAGCACCATAACATGCTTGTCTCTGTGTTTTTGTGTGTGGATCTGTGTTTTTCTAAATATTGCAGGTGAAAAAAATCACCCAGCCTGTGGAAAACCGTAGAAGAGAACAAAGATACCTTTTGGTAATGTGAATAGGAAGGATATAATGGTGCGAGGAGTATTGCTTTACAAATAACACAGGCACAAATGGACAGAATTCATTAAAAAAAAAAAAAAAAGAAAAATAAAATAATAGGTCACTTTGTGTGTAATTGTGTTTCTACAGCTGCATCTTGAGAGCCACGAGAGATGTATCTTGTCCTGCTAAAGAGGGCAGAGGGCTTCAGTAGTTTCAGATTCAATACAGGGAGTAGCTAATCCTGTGGCAGCACCAGTAGTCTACTGCACATGGGTTAATATTTCTCTTAGTGCAGAAGTATGACTGTATTGTATTTACTCTGCCTCTCTTAGGGACTAAAATAGGTGTGTCACAGCAGAGAGAAAAAGCTGTATAGACCATATCTGAAGGAACAGAAGACCACCAAAGGATGTGCTGGTGTGTGAGTAATGACAGAAGAGCTTCTCAGAGGCATGGTGTTTCTTAGTAGAGTAGGCTGCAGTTTCTCAGCAAGACTTCCAACTAGCTCTGAAAACTCAGGTTCATGCAGTACTATTCCAAACAAACACTGAGAAGATAAAAATGTTTGTCTTGTATATTTTGGCTTCTTTCCTTTCTCTTTTCTGCCTCTTTTCACAATTCTCAGATATGTTTCTGGTCACTGTCCAGCAATTTGTTTTTCACATCTGTTCGTCATTCATTTGCTTACTTGGTGATTCTGCATTCAGCATTCAGTTATCTTTCCTTTTTCTCTTATAATCCCTTTTTTTTCTTCATTTTTTCTCTATTTCCCCCTCAAGTTCTGATTTTGCTTCAGTTTGACTGCCTCCTTTCTGCCATAGTATTTCTTTTTTTTTTTTTTTTCCTAGGCTTGGTTCTGGTGTCTCCAAGATATCCTTGTGTATTAATCAGAGATTCTTCTGGGATGATAATGAGGTAGCCATCCTTCCCCTTTATGGAATTCCTTTCTCACTCTTCCTGAAAAGTCAGCCTTTCAGATTCCATCACTGAATTCTCCTTTTCTGAGATGTCTTCAGCCACCTCACAGGAAAATGTTATCTGCTCTCATTGCTGGATCCACTGGAAATCCAGCACCTCACGCTCATTAGGAATGCCTCAGATTTCATAAGATTATGAATCACTGTTGCAAAGAGTAATTTAGGAGGTTGCAATTACTTGACATCTTGCTGATAAATCTGTAGCTGTAGTGTGGTTTCAGCTGCTTTCAAGATCCAAGAAGCCAAGCTATCTGCCCTTCTTTATTTTCCTGCTATCTTCCATGTGACCACTGGAATGGCAAAGGACTTGTCTCAGAAGAAAATCTTATTTCTGCAGGGTGTTTGTGTGGACATGAAAAATGCCTTAGTGTTAGTAAAAAGCATTTTAGACTAGATATCAGTAAGAAGTTCTTTCCCTTGAGGGTGGTGGCTCAGTGGCACAGGCTCCCCAGGGAGGTGGTTGAGGCCCCATCCCTGGAGCTATTCCAGGTGAGGTTGGCCAAGGCTCTGAGCAGCCTGGGCTAGTTGAGGGTGTCCCTGCTCCCTGCAGGGGGGCTGCACTAGATGCCCTTTGGAGGTCCCTTCAGCCCTAAACATTCTGATTCTACATGTACTCATTCTACTCTTATGTTTCAGAGAAAGAAAATCAAGTGGCAAGCAATTTGCACTTCCTTCTTATTCTGTGTAAGATTAGCAGCATGAACTCTGATGAATTTATGGCAACATTTTGCTTTGCCTAATTCCATAGTAGTTTCAAAGTGACAAAAATATTGCTTAATATCTCAGTATTTGTCTTACCTCTGCATCACTTAAATGCTAGCTATCCAGCCCTACCCCATTGATTGGGAACTCTCTGGGGCTCACATAGAGAGAAAGAATTATTTTCCTGGCTGTGTCCATCTGCCTTTGTAATGGACTCTCTTCCCCTATCAATTATACAGGAAAATAAAGTAACAACCTCTACCAAGGAGGGTTTTTTTCCCAAGTAAGGGAAGATGAATCTCACTCTTCTCAAGCTGCCTGCAGAGCCACTTTCCTCTCTTGACCAGACTTGTCTGTGAGTAGAACAATTTCTATGGTGCATGAGGTGACACCTATGCACAGACTGAATCAGTTATACAAATGATGTCAACAGGCTTATGGTTATTGTAGTGATATCAATGTAAGATTGTTCTGGAGAGAAAAAAAATATTTCAGAACTCAGGAGCAGTTGATATATAGCATTATTGGGTGCCAAAGAAAATGAGATAAAACATGAAACTGATACAAACTAATTCAGTATTATGTTAACCTTTATTTCAGCTTTCAGTCCTTACAGTTTTACAGTACTTTCCAGTCTCATATTTATATTTCTCAAAATATTTTATTAATAAAGTCTTGTTGGTATCAGCTGAATTTTGGGCCCACTGTGTTTCAGTATCATGGGTTCCTTTTTCTGTGAATGAGCTAAAGTAATAGGTTTTCTAGCAGGTAAGTTTTTGAATGGTACAAAAACTATAGGAATACCCATTCACTTTTTGCTGGTTTCAGGAATAGCTCCCAGAGGTATTGTGTAGATCTAAAAAAAAAAATAAATCAACCCTGATAAAATTTTTTCAACAAAACTAAAGCCAATTTCACAAGGTGCTGCATTAGAAAGCAATTGTTCTCCACAGTATGGGCAATCTCTCGTGTAACTCAGAACAGAATCTGGCCTCACAGATGGGTGTAACTGCATTATAAACTAGAACATGATACAATATGTAACCATGACAAATGCTCTGTTAGGAGACCAGAGCAGTCTTTGGTGCCAAACTTGCAATAATTTACCATCTGTCTGGTCACCTCAGGCTTCTCTGCAGCAAATTAAAAAAAAACAACAAACAAACTAAAAAAACCAACAAAAAAAAAACCCCAATCAACTGAGCTTACACATTTGATGCTAAGTATTGAAGTGCTGTATTTGCATGGAAGTGCTTGTGCTGAGCTAACTGCAAGCTGACTGACAGCTGGGGCCTTGCTTTATAGACATCAAAGCAACACTTTTGTGGCACCTCTATTCCATGATGAATAAGAGGAAGGAATAACCTTCCAGCTCTAAAGTTTATTATGAAGTCCTTTCCTTACCTGCTGACTAGTCCTGCTGGGAAAGGAAGGATGTTGTTAGTGAAGGGCAGACTTTGGAAGACTGAGGCTCAGTAGTGTTCACACTTTGAATGCTAACCTAGTTTGGTCTGGAGGATTTTCCTGGTTAGCCTAGAGTATCAGTGCACAATAAAACTTCTGTCTATAGATAAACTTGGAGTGGAGTTTACCCATCTACTATACAGGTGATTTCTATGGTAGATCGAAATCTCCCTTTTTCTATCACTGATTTGTTCTTCATGGTCTTTTTAATTTAGGGGATCTTGATGAGACACATCAGTGTAACATCTGGATCAGACAGGTAGCTCCCTCCCAGCATCCTCCTCAAAGGGGTAAGAGTTTGCCCACACTCTTAGTACCTGCCTGAGTTCTCAATAGCAATGAAGTCCTCAATTTCCTCAACATCACCAGAGCATTGCTCTGCTTTATGACTCCGTGCTGACCCTTGTTCTAGTTGTGGTGGGGTTCTTAAGTGTGTTTTCTTTTTAAAAGTATTAAGAGCAGCTTCACAAAATTATTTGGCTCAAGTAAGAGCTACAATAGCTCAATCCAGACTTTATTGTGCTGCAACTTCGTTACACAAAGTGAGTCACTATGCAGTAAGAAGTGAACCTCTAGGAGCTTGAGGTTTTGCAAATCACAAGCTAATTTGGGATTTGTGAATAGTGAACCTTTTACCACTGTGATATTCACCCATTTTATTTATTTATTTATTTTTTCCTCTTTGGTGACAGGAATTAAAAGCCTGGGTAATTTTCTATCCCTGTCTTCTATTCATATGAGCTGGATAACATAAGGCTCTGAAGCCTGCCATTTTAAGAGCTATTTGCCATCCACGGGATCATTCTCAGGCCCTCTTTTTACTTCTGTTTAACATTCCCACATCCTTCATGAAGTGTCATGTCAAAGTCACCCAATTCCCTTAGCCAAAAACACAAACAAACCCCAAATAGAAAAAAAAAAAAAAAGAACATTTCCATTTTTGAAATTCATAGCAACAAACAGTTCACAGTGTGCCTAAATTGTATTGAAAAGAAAATGTAGTTGTTTCCCTCTTGATCAAATTAAACATCTCTCTTGGCCTACGTTTTCCATCCTCAGTATTTTGGTTTACTACAAATAAATAAAGGAAAATACTATTTCTAATTTATTTTAAGTGATACGAGGATTTTATTATGACCTGCTAGTTATCTGAAGTGTCAAGAATATCCTGCCATTCTTGATTGGAATCCCAGAGGATTAGGTACTTCATAGTCATAAGGAATGAAGAAAAAAATCCCCTTTATTTTAGTCAACTGCCAAAGCAACCAGACATTCCTTGTCATTCAGATATTATCTCTTAAAGTTTGCAAATAATCTATTTTATTTTCTATGTTAGTAGTAAATGATGTTCCATTTCTTTTTATCACCAGTTTATGCATCTTAGTCTGGTAAAAAGCAAGTAACTATCCCAGATGAGAACTGTTTATGTTAGTGCCAAAAGTCATATGAATTTCTCATAATACAGAATAATTAAAGAAATGCTTTCAAGTTTCCACATGAGGAAGAAAGCCATAGGGCACTGGTCAGTCATATGTTTTGATACTTTATTTTTAGAAGCAACCATAAATCACATTATTAATAAATAGAGGGAAGACAGACACAGCCTCTTTTTATTTTTAATACTTTTTATTACAGTGAGATTCACATACCACAATTTCCCTTCAGGGAGAGAAGACACTGGTGCTTGCAGCCTTTTGTGGAAAGTTTACTTCCTCAAGCCCATGTTGTAAAGGGCAGCTCTGACCTCCTCACATACTGCCCACAACTCTGAGGATGCTCATCCCAGGTCAGTGGGAGGATGGTTGCTCTTTACAGTGCAGTTACTGGAATTTTGTCTCACCTATCTTTACATGCTCCAGTTAGTTATGGGATATCTCATCTGGTAATACAAGGAGAGTGAAGGAAAGATCTAAATGGCACAGAATAAAATACTCTGTTAAAAAGCACATGGCTTAACACTGATCTCTTTGGTATCACTAGCCCTGTATTTAATGATGCTAGCTACTATTTTTCTTTCCTATCCTTTAGCAGCTCTGATCATATTATTTATTAAAATTATTTTTTAAAGTTAATTTAACTTTTTATTGGAAAAGAAATAAAATATTTTATTTGGCACTGGAGGAAATGTTTTACTTTAATGTAGCTGTAAAGCTTGTATTGCTTTGAGTGCACTGCAGTCATTTCTTAACTTGTGTCAAAAAAGGCAGCCATATATTTTTGGATCAGATTTGTTGTGCTGCTTATTGCTCAATAGTCTGTTATTTTCCAGATGTTCAGTCATTTATTTTCTTAATATTTGCTCCATTACTGCTAGATACAGTAGTCAGACTTCTGAGGAAAAATTTCTAGGATGACTTAATTGCTTGTTAATTGCCACTCATTACTGTTGTTATTATCACAGCATCTGAAAGCCCCACCAAGATCAGGGCCCATTGTGCAAAGGATGATGTGCACATTTAGGAGGTTATAAGATTAAACAACCCAGTATAACACTAGAACCTTCCTTTTTATTGAAAATCAGTATGTTGTTTTCCTCTAGCCCTAGTTCCCCCAGTCCCTCACAGTGAAGCAAGAATTATTGTGGCAAATTCCTTGAGTATCTCTGATACACTAGCATCTTGTCAATTTTTCTGTTTGCTCCTGTCTTTGCTAGCTTCAGTGGAACAGTGAGGGGATCTTGTCTCTGACAGCTTCTTCAAGGCCATCTAGAAGCTTGAAATGAAGGGCACTGAAGGAGAACACAGCTGTCCCAGTTGTGAGACACAGTGTGATGGTAAGTCTATGGTAAACCTGCCAAATGAGTGGCAGCAAAACACCCACCTGAGCTTTGTCCTGCCAGACCCAATGGTTTTCCTCTTTAACTCACATTTTGAAGCTGTAACTCATTTTGAAATGCAGAGGAAGGAGCTCTGGACTGTGACTCCCCAGTCAACTGCTCAATGGGAGGTGCCAGTTTACCCAGACTTGTCATGAACATCATGCAGAAAACTTGGCTTTGCTGCAAGCCCATAGATTTAATTCCTTCTGAGTGATGCACTTCTAGCTCTATTAGTGGTACCCAACCTTTTCATCCTGGCAGATCACAAGAATCTTTTAACTACTCAATAAGCTGTAGTTTGCCATAACTATAAAAAATATTAATACTCATGGACAACTCTTGGGTAGCTCCTGCATTATTCAGTCTGTGCATCCAGGCAAGTCTGTGGGTCCTGAGCAGTGTCTAGGAAAGTAGGAGGCTGTGAGCATGAGGCTTCCTGAAATAGCTGCCTTTGGTCTGCTTCTGTTGGAGCAGACTGCAAGAAGTCTTCCCATGGCAGAGGCCTGTGTTGGCTTCCTTCTTTCTCCTGAGAGCTTCTTGGAGTCATCACCTGGGTACATTGTGAGCCAGATGAATTTCTTTGGCAGTGGTGGTAACTCAAGAGATTTCTTAGAGGCTTTGTGCCCTCTGTGTCCCTGGAAGGATGTGATGGGAGAGGCTAGCAAATATCCCAGCAAGGAGACATGTAAATCTCCCAAGAGCTGGCTGCAAATGTTCAGAATTGTTCTGGTGGGCTGTAGATCTTCATATCCCTGGTTGCCACAGATTTCAAACCCTCAGTGCATACAATGTGGACAAAAAACCACTCCTCCTGGATAATTCTGGTGTGTGTTGACTATTGCTTAGCTATGTAACTACCAGTGGGACCATTACCAAAAGCTAATGGCTGTCTTGATATTTCATTTCTGAAGCAATTTCCTTGGAGACAATTTAGCAAGCTCCTTTGGTAAAGTGTCTCCATCTCTGACCACCCAATTTGACCCAACATTAAGCTCATTCATGGCAGAGGAAGAGTCTAAAAAAAAAAATATCTCTTGGAATCATGTCTAGTAACTACATTAGCTCTGTTAAATAAGATGACAAATTTATGGGTCTTGGGTTTCTTTTAGTGAAAGAAACACAGTACTGAGTTTCTTGTGGTCCAAGGAAAGTATTTTCAACATCTGTAAATTTCACACAAGAAGCAGTGCAGGCAAGTTTTGTTCCCCACAACTTCTCAGCGGTGGTTTTGAATCCATAATTAAGATGTCTGTTCCTACCACATAACTTGTTATATTATCTGCTAATGACCCAAGTGTTTCTCTTTTTTTTTTTTTTTTTTCTGCCATAGAACCCAAGGACACCAGTATTATTTCTGTGTCAGGCCTCAGAAATATGTGGGATTTGCCTCTAAATTAGGCCTGTACTCAAAAGCTAATATGGGCCACTTCCCCATGTTGTTGTGAGGATGCTCAAATGACTGGCTGAGTCCCAGGGCTTCAAAGGCTGCTGTTCTTTCTCAGCCCCAGCTGGGTGGTAGCTTGGATTTTAGGAGAGTCTGGCTGAGGTGCTCACCTTGCTGAAAGAGCTGTGAACAGATTCACAGAGATTATTTTCAGCTGGTAGGGGTCAAAAACAACACCAGGGAATATTAAAGCTATAACTAGGTGATCTGTGAGCATTTAGCCATCATCCCTGCTGTACAGCTCAAAGTGTGGTCTGCTCCCAGGGTTACCTCTTGCCTTTTCAAAGAGTTGACTAATAGCTTTCCCTAGGAATTGTGTCTGCAGCCTGGGATCCTTGCAGCTGACCCTCTCTGGGTAGTGGGTATTTTTGCTTGCTGGGAGATCTGGAAATGCATTCAAGTGTACATTCCTTGTTTTGTAGCACACTGCTCAGTGCCAATGCTGCATGCCTTGCTTGTCTCAAGCTGTTAAGTGTTGCTCTCTAAAGGTTTGGGACTATTGCTAGTTTTTATTTCCCCTCCTTTATGTTCTTTCTCCTTTTTTTTTTTTTTTAATTAACCTGAAGCACAACAAATTTTTTAGAAGTATTCTAGACCTTTTTCAATTTAGTTGCCAGCTCTCTGCACATATAGTTCTTACACAGTTTTCAAATAATTGATGATTAAATCAAGAACTGATTTATACATTTTGCCACGTTGCCTAATTGGCAGCAGCAGCTAATTGGGACATTGCAAGGATATGACAAATATTATAAAGAGGTCATCTGCCTACTAAAATCAAAACAAATTAATGTATCATCAAATAATGAAATAGTGGCTTAATTTCTTGACACAAATCCCACTCTGGCTTGGTATTAACTGACTATTTGCCTGGCTTTATATTTTCAAGGGTTTATAACCTTTCTTCCCCTTCCTTGGATTACCTGCTACTTTTTTGCAGGACTCTAAAAGCTGCTGAAATCTGCAAGGTTTTTTTTTTCTCTTCTGTTGGTTTATGTTTTTTTTTTTTAAAAAAGGATTTTAAACCTGTGATTCTGTGAAAAGCTTTTACAGGTAACTCAACCCAATATGAAGAGAGACAGAGAAATTAATTGCTTAACATGTGGAACAATTCCTCAAGCACTCCCCATGTGTATTTTCTTACCCTGTGATAAGCAGTGGTAGTTTCCCAGCCTCTCAGTGGAGTTGTGGCCAGCTAACCTGTGCTGGCTGTGGGAAAGGCTTGGTGTGTGTGTGCAAGCCCTAATCAGAGAGTGACTGATAGGCTGGCAATGCACACCTTGCTTGCACTGTGGTAAATATTCCCATGCATGTCTCTCTAGGTGTTTTTGGAACCACACTTTTGCCTTGTTCCCATTCCTTATCCCTATGGGATGCTCATTAGCTGGGATTCATCTCTTTTCTAGTGGAGATCTGCTATGGGATGGGTCTTCCCACCTCCCACCCCCTCTCTTCTTCACCAGCACCTTATCTGTGTTGACTTCCTCAGCCTCTTCTGTTTCTTCTGCATCCCAGGCAGCTGATTCCCCTTCACACTCAGGCAACTGGCTGCCTTCCTCACCTGTGTTCTGGGTGTTCTTTCTGTGTTCTGCTGTGTGTTCTTTCCCTTGCTTCTTGCCCAGGAGAGGTGGTGGTCTCTGGGAGAGCATGGAGGATGTTCTAGCACAGCTTGGACCCTGTGCATTGCCCCTCCAACTCAGACCCTTACAGCCATGCAGCTGTAAACTCAGGAAAATTCATACAACCCTCAGTCTTCCTCCTTTGTTCAACAGCTGTTTTGTGACAGAAAAGGAACAGCTTTCTCTGTGCTGCAATCCTAGCACACTAGCAATAACAGTTTTACAGTTTTACTGCCTTTGCTGTTAACAGAGAAGTGTTAAGTGTCTGTGTATTCTTGCTTGGCTACTGGCCACCCTTTCAATTTCTACTGCAATTCTGCTTTTGACATTCAGAGCAGCTCATTGTAAAAACAGATCAGGTATGTTGCAATCTCTGAGGTAGCTTTAAATCTTATTTTTACTTTTAGGGTATTCCAGCCTTTGCTAATGGACTTATTGTTTCTTTCCATTGCAGCTGATTCTTTCTGGTCTGGCTCTGCCAGTTGCCAGTCAGCCCTGCACTTCAGAAATTAGCTAGGTGTTATTTGCAAAGAACTGTAAGAGAAGCAGGAATGAGGTTGACAAGAAGGACATGCAAGGTGAAATCTAATCCCTCTAGAAGAGGTTGGGTGAAGCAGCACTAAGTTTTCATTAGCCAGCTAGCTTGTGAGTAATTTGTAGTCTCTTGTATTAGCCAGTGTGACAGATAAGCAGGAAACAACTGAGTCACTACACTCCCTTATGCACAAAATATTTGTCCATCTTTCCCACTCTAACATGGCACAGAGGTTGACAAGCACTATAATACTTCACCTAATGCTGTTTGTTTGTAGATGGCAAATAGGTATTTCTGCTTATCATGCTATGCAAAATCTCTCACAGGAGATAAATATTCACTTGTCAGCAGAGTTGACTATAAAAAATGCTTGCAATAAGCTAAGCTTTTTATTCTTTCACTTAAATTCCTTCTATTTGTTTTAGGCCTTTGTTAATGAGACATATATTGAGAATTTCCATGATGTTAAATATGCTAATTTGTCCCTAACTGTTTATGAATGTAGCTCATGCTTCTAAAGTTCAGCCCTTAAAGGAGCATATGTGTAAACCAATGCATACAGTGACAAGCAGAAAAAAAATATGTATGTGAAATGTGGCTTGGCTTCTGCTCTCAAGGTCTGTATGCAGTGGAAATGTTGACCTCTCTAAAATGATTGTCACCTGGAAATCTCATGCAAGAGATCAGCTGGGTGACTTTCCTGATCTCTCCTATTCCAAGACGAGGTGCTCTGGATTGCTGCAGTGCAGGTGGAGGTGATAAATTTGTGCGTCACTCTGACTAATTCTTCAGCCAGAAGGACGAGGGGTTTTAGAATGGAAGCATTTTTAAACATGAGTCACCCAGACACAGTGCTGATTTTCTCTTCATGCTGTGCAGGATCTACTTTCTGCTAGAAAACACAAACATGGAAACCATAGATCTATCTCTAGAAGAAGTCTTTTTTTTCCCCATTCTAATGGCTGTATTTTTCCAATACTGAGCGTTCCAATATTCATAGAATCATAGAATGTATTGGCTTGGAAGGGACCTACAAACATCATCTAATCCAATCCCCCTCACAATAAACAGGGACATCTCTAATTAGGTCAGGAACCTTGTCAAGCCTGGAATTAGTCCAATGGTTTTAGATTATTTGAAAAATGCTAAATTTCCAGTATATTGATCTAGTTCTTGTATTACTGAGATTGAATGAGTTGGGCACCCAGATTTAACAACAAAACCCATAGTTCCATTTGAGTAGTCCAAGTTAATCTGATGGCAGTCATTTAGTGAACATGTTTTAAGAGAAGAATACCCCCCAATACTCCCTGTGTCTGTCAGGATGGGAAAGGAGAAATCATTTAAATGACCCAGACCTTCAACTGGGGACAGGTCTTAAAGAGCAAAGGTTGTAGAGGCAGATATAATGACATCAAAAGTCAGTTTGCTTTCTGTTGCAGTGATTAGAACTGAACTGGAAGATTCCTCTCAGTTGCTTTCAGGATTGGTTGGCTCATGGACAAGACCTGTGTGATCTGAAGCCTGATGGTTGAGTTTACTGGTTTGGCACATAGAAAATCTGGTTTTGAGTTCCTGCCCTGCCCAAAGCAAACTTTGACATTTTTCATTCCTTTACTGTGTTTCAATCTGGGCGACTTGAATTTAGGACATGACATGTCAACCATCAGGGTATGGAGCATTTGTCTTGAAATGGAAATATTTCCATTAAAGCCCAAGAGCTGCTGACACAACAGTGCTAGTACTTAGATGAAATTGATGAAGGTCATGAAACTACTTTTTTTAATAGTTGTCCTGGACCTGAAATACACTTGCACTTTGGTCATATTCTTTGCCTTGCTGGAAGCTGGGAAGAGTCAGGGAAGATTCAGGTGGGAAGAGCTCTTGACACCTGTGATCATCCATGTGCCAGGATAATTTTCAAGAGGAAAGTGCCAACCAGTTGCAAGTCAAGGGATCATCTGTCCCTTGGAGCAGTGAATTAACATAGTCCTTCCTCTGAGCAAAGGAAGAGGCCACCTCACCTTTTATAACTGTGCAAACTGGCCAACTTGCCATAGGGAGCCTACTAAAGTGGCAGATAGATCAATCTGAAGTCAAGCTATTTTGTGGTGAAATTCATTAGTATGAGTTGTCTGTCCTAAGAATAAAAAAACTCTGGACAGATCCTGAAGTCCTCTCTCAGTCTGTTTTTATTTAGCTTTTAGTGAGGCAAAACCATCATCGAAGCCAAGATAATTTTCTTCTCTGAGTGGAAAATGATGTCAGGATTTGGCCTGCTAAAATAATGATAATTCTCTGCCTTTTACAAGCTCTGTTTATATGATGATCTCAATCTATTTAAAAGATGTTAATCAGGCTTCAGTACCTGTATGTGAGCTGGATAGCAAACAGAGATTTTCACAAACTAAGTGAAAAGGGAGCTAGGGGCTGCATCTGTAGTCATGTATGCAGACAACCTTTCAGTCATTTTTACTAATTTTTTCAATTAAATCTCCTCTATATTGACAAGCCAAGGAAGAAAACATGAGGAGGGAGGATTATNGTTTAGAGAAAAATGTAATGATTCAAAGGGCCAATTTTAACTCTGCTAGAAGCAGCTAAATGATGCCCCTGCCCTACATTAAACTATGCTGTGATCGAAGAGGGCAGATGCCAAGTACTTGTGGTTTTACAGCTTGCAAATAAATATTGGTCAACCTCATAAAAAAACATGAGAATACTGAGTGGATTTTTCCTTTTTGTTTGTTTGTTTCCTGTATGCTTTACAGGTAAAGAGGGTATTGCTGCTGCTCCTTCACAGGATATGTGCAGAGCATTCAGCTGTGAATGCTGCTTGACCTCAAATCCAGATAATTTAGGTTGGCACACTTGATCATGAAACTTTTTATGGGCTGGCAGATAGAGTGCCCTGGCAGATCTACCGTGGAGCTGCAAAGTTCCATACCCAGTTGAAACTTCTTTAAATTCAGCACTGTCATTTTTAAATAACAGTGCAATTGCAAAACAAATTGGCAGGTACTTATGAACTGAATACTGCTTGGGGCTCTTGTCTTTTCATTTTGCTGACCAGTGTGCCTGGTCTTCAATTTAGCAAAGCACCCAGTAGTTAAAAAGCACCAGTAAAACCTTGTAATGCAGAGCTAACCACATTGTTCATGGAGAAGAAGATGCTTGCTCTGACTTGTTGATCCTTACAGAATGGTTAGCTTAATGATGGAGGGCAGTATTTAAAAATAAAAGTGCTCCAAAGTGTCTGTCAATTACATCAGCCACCTGAGCATGAACCTCTTTTGCAAAGTTTAAGTGTTCTGTCCTAGGTCCTATGTGAAGCTTCAAGGCATTTTTAAATATTAAACTGGAAATGCTCTGTTTGGTCACTGAATCCCAGTGTTCTGCTATCTTGAGCAACCACCTCACGTGAGATCTTTACCTGTGAGCCATCTCCTGTAAATCAACAGAACTCTGCTGAAGGTGATCTGTGAAGTTCCAGCTTTTACTTCATGATTTTGTAAAAGTCCTTCCTGCTTTACCTACACATTTGCATTGGTGTGTGCCTGAGCATAGTAACCAGAGGTTGAACAGAATTTTTAAAGCAAGTAGAGGCATTCAGCTTATCTCAACCAGTCCTGCATCACCACTGCATGAAACTTGTAGGTTGACAGTCTTCTAACAGTTTCTAGGTTATATATCTACCCATAAGCCAGGGTGATATGTAATGATATGACCCAAAAGTCAAAATTAAAGTGATTGTTTGGAAGTTGCCTCACAGGGGCTTTGATCACCTAATGGAGGATGCAGCTTTCATAGGCTAGGGTCTTCAGCTGGTTGACTTCTAGGATATACAGAACACAGGAACCACCAATAATAGTACCTTGAAGACATTTCAATTATCAAGAACCAGGATGAACCACGTGTGGATCTACTAGAAGAAGGAGCACCTCAAAGTGATGTAATTCTCCAACCATTAGCTTGAATTACATTCACACACCATATGGTCATGTGGCATATGGCCTGAAATGTGCCCTATTTAGCAAGCATCCTCTGTTCACACAGTTTACTCTGCAATGTGGCCACAGAAAACAGGATGCCTCACAAACTCTGTGTTCATCTCCAGTCATGGGACTCTGTGAGTCACCACTGACACGTGATATTGATCTGTGAGGACAAGGGAATTCTATCTATAAGTTATGGGTTTCCACCTACCTGTAAACTCTCCAGATCTTAGCACTCACCATGGCTACAATAATTCCTGTTATGGATGCTTTAAATATGGTGGGTGTGACTGCTTAGGTAGGGCAGTCACTTCCTTGAGGGATATCTGCCCAGGACATTTACTAACACCCATACTTCCTAGTTAAAAGTGAAGTAAAAGCTGTTGGAGTCTCTGGGCCACCTGCATTATAAGGAATCTATTTCTGAACATTATCTGGATGGAAACTTGAATCTGCTAATCAGTGGTGATGGGACTGTAATGATATTTTTACCTCAAAAGAATTTCAAATAAAGCACTAGGCACTCTAATGCAGGACAGAAGAGCCAAGGATAACACAAGGAGCTATCTTTGTCTCTTTTGTACTGGTTAAGGCAGAAAAAAAACATTGGGAAAATGGTGTGAAAGGTCCCTCTTCCCAATTCACAGCAATGAATAATCCATTCAGAATACAGGAATCTTCAGAGTGGTTGAAAGTCCATAATACTTGCTGCTGGTATCTAAATTTATTCCTGAAACCATATGGGATAAGATACCTTCCCTATTAAAAAGCAAACAAACAAAA
>VYZU01066403.1:0-15351 GCA_013401355.1 Ceyx cyanopectus
CCAAGATGGTAGAAAGAGATCAAAAAAGTAGGAAAGTATTCAGAAAGTAGAAATTTGAGCCACTGTTAGTATTTTTATATTTTTTTTAATGTTTGTTATTTAAAACAATGAATACCAACAAACTCAAGGGGATTAACCTACGTGAGTGATAAAGCACACTTGCTTGATTTGACTATCATTTCAAGGTCTAAATGTATTTGTGTGTGTGTGTTGCTGGTAACCAGTCAATAGCTTTCTTTTTCCACTGTAATTGACACTTTTGCATTAACGAAGCTGTGTCCACATACAGGTTGAGGAATTTAATTTGCTGTACATGCTTCAATATGTATGAAACACTGGATTTTGTTTTGCTGATTTTTATCTTACTTTTCTTAGTATGTAAGGTTTATTTTAGAAAATTGTGAAACTTTTTCTTAATTTTCTGATTCATATGATGCATTGCAGGACTCAACTCCTGTTGAAAGTCCATTAACCTCTGTCGCACTGACTGATTCTTTTAAAGCAACCCAGGTTTTTTCACATGTGATCTTACTAAGTAATTAAGAGGCAGGATATTTAAACAGTATTGTTTGGGACAATAATATTCAATTTCATTGTGGTTGATTGGTTTGTTTTTTGGTGATTTGGTTGTTCTGTTGTTTGGGGTGGTTTTTTTGTTGTTTTTGTTTTGTGTTTTATGTTTTGTTTTGTTTTTTTTAACTTTGGGTATCTAAAGCTACCTGAAAAAAAATACATTGCTTCTCCAGGCAAAAGCATAAAAATGACAGTACAGTAGCAAATACAGTGTTATTCAAGAAGATAATTGAGAATAATTTAAGCAGACAATATATACAGCAAATGTGTCTGGAAAAAACTGGTACAGAATTTTAGTGGAAAAACCTGAATCACAAGAACAGAACTAAAGCTTAGAGAATGCATTGTTTTAATTCTTTATAAAGAGTAAACAGTCTTGCATACCACACTTCTGTTATTAGTGATGGAGATGACAAGTGTATTTTATAATGCAAGTCCATTTTTTTGACAGCTGAACATTTTTTGATGAAGGTGGGAGTGGGATATTTATACAGCAAATTTAGGTAAACTGACCATAGACATCTCTAATTTAGTTTTTTATGGATTCCTTGGAAGTACTGAAGGAACCATGGGTATAGCTGGGTGTATAGGCTTTTTATGGCATTTCATTTAGCAGCATCTGATAAAATTCTTCTTGGATAATATCAGTGTTTATATGATTAAGAACAGCCTAAATGTAAGCGTAAGGGAATCATGACAGAGATACTCCTGATGGGGTTTTTTTGTAAGAATTTGGTACTAGGTTTTCCTATTAACCAGTGTTTTCCCTGAGGACAGGAAAGTGAATATGTCACTGTTAACATCATTAGTTAATCTCATTAGTGATTTATGATTCTTCAGTAATTGAGTTGCTAATACGTGAAAGTTCAAATGTGGTCACTTCAAAGTTATACATCTGAGAACAAGGTATGTAGGGAATGTTGAAAATAATAATAAAAAAAACCCCAAACAACTAAAAATTGGGGGTGAGGGGATAAATCCTGCATTATGGAAAAGTACACCTCTGTAAAAGTCAGTGAATGAAGCTTTCTGACATGATGCTGAGGCGAAGGGCTAAATTGGAGGTTGTTACCTAAAATCAGATGACTTCTCATGTAACCTCTACACTTGGTACAGCCTGACACTGAAACACTGCGGCTTCTGCAGCTTTAATAAAACTGCAGATGAGGCAATGTGAGCATTTATAATTAATGCCCTTTAACTTAGAGTTTGCATTACTTCACTCCCATTGATGAGAATGAAGAACAGGAGCTTGCATTATTACTTTGTGAAATACATTCACAGAAAGTAGAATTTATATTAGTAAGCAGCAAAGACTTGATTTGAGAAGGGATTAATACTTAGTGGATGGAAGATGGACCTTATGTTTTTTTATGTGGAGAGTACCAAATGATGGGAATGTGATTACTTTAAGCTTTTCCCAGTATCTTCAGAGGAAAATGTCTCTGGATGTTTGCTGTAACCCAAGTCATTGAGTTCAGAGCAGGATGAGCAGAGAGGAATAATAATGACTTGTGATATATGGAAGACTGGACAAAATATCAGGGCTCCTTAGTCTTGCCAAGCTACAGATTCTCACATGGGAGTCGCACATCTGTTCAGATACGTTGGCTTCAGTCAGGGGCTTGATATTCGAGAAAGATGCAAAACTGTTGCTTTGTCATTGCTTTCTTGGGTGGTGGTGTTTGTTTGTTTGTGTGTGTGTGTTTGTTGTTGTTGTTTTGGGGTTTTTTGTGTTTTTTGAGGCAACTAAAGAAAACTTCTGTTCTTCAGCCAAACCCCAGGGAATATAGAAAAAGGTATTGCATTTTGAGTTGCCAGGGCACAGCTTCTTATGGGGATAATAATAATCTGCTCTGGCCAGCACTGGTAATGGATGGTAAGGTACATACATCTCTGCTGTGCTGCAATTGCTTTGCCTGGGATTGAGAGAAAAAGATACATAGAAATGTAATCTGATGCCTGGTATGAATTATAGAAATGCGATCATTGCTGTGTTATCACTTAAGTAGGTTTTGTGTTTTGGTATTTTTTTTTAATGTGTGCCTTAGCCTTGTTTTTAATCTGGGATTAGATGGTGCTGAACTGAATATGAATATAATCATTCATCTCTAAGAGACAACTCTTGAAGCAGCCTGAAGCGTTTCTTGTCTTAGCACTAACTTGAAGCCATTAGAACTACTTCTTCCTGGGAATTTTTCTGCAAGTGTGGTTGGAAATCACTGCAAAGTTCTTGGAAACAGTAGTGGTGACTGAAAGAGAAGCTTCTGGCAATTATTTTGGAGCTTGCTTGCTGAAGAGAGGATGGACTGACCTTGGAACTTCTAAACAGACTCCAAGGGTGTTGAAGAGGCACAAAAGAATAAATGTACATGTTTGCAAATCTTTCTTGAGTTTTCTTGTTTAACCAGAGTACTTATTCCTGTGAGCATCTGGCCCTGTGCATGACTTCTGATGTCATTTCAAAGCTTACATGCAGTATTGGCTTCTTGAGGTAATCTCAAAAAAAAGTAGGTCTGAGTCCTGTATCTAATTTAGTATTCCCATACTGGTGAAAGAAATAGTAGAACCATTAGTTTCTGGGTTGCTATCATGACATGCAGCCTCTTCACTTTCTCACTGCAAGAGGCTGTGTGAAGAACAGCAGGTTCTTTTGATGCTTAAATTATTCAAAGTATTTGGGGTTTCTCTGAAAAATTCCTTTTCTTTGTGATAATTCTTTAATGTTTTGTGTATCACTCTAGATGCCTAGTAATTTATAACCCAGCAGAGGTCAGCCTTTGACATTTTTTAAAACATGATCAAAGAAAAGGAGTAGAAACAGTTATTTTAAAAGCCTTTGGAGTTTTGGACTTGTTCTTTGAATGCTCCCTGCTTCAGGTTCACAATAAGATCTTGAAGTGGTGTGTCTGTATAGCAGAATTGACTCAGGCAGGGCAAGAAGATGAAGGGAGAAAAGTAGGCAGGTATTTTGTCACCTCTTTCCAGAAGTTTGGGAGAATAAAAGATGGCATTACCTTTCCATAAAAGAGCATTCCTTTATCTTTGTGATGCCTTAAAAAAAAAATATTTTAGGAATGGAGAGAAATAGATACGCATCATCCAAAACAGCTTGGAATTCTCTGTTCACAAATTATTCCTATACTATTCCTCTGTTGTAGAATGATCAGTAGGGGGTTCTTAGATACTAATTTGGGTCTAAATCTATATAATGGTTGATGATTCAGATGGTCACTATCTTTGATTATAGTCCTGTCTTAAATTCTCATATTCCTTGCTTTAAGGCTTTTTCACCTGGCAATCTCAGCAGCAGCTCATGAAATTGCTCTGCTCTGCTTGTACACAGTTGTCTGTACAAGTCTGCTTGTATAAGTCGTCTCCAAAGTAACTTTATCCAGTTACACAGCAGAACTCAATATACAACAGCAGCGGTGTCAAGGTTGCAGCTGCTAGATGCTGGATGCTAGAGCATCACCTTACAGAAGTTCTCCAATTAAAGAGAGAAAATCAGGACTGTAGAACAGGGCTTTTACTGAGATGGAAGCCTTTAATTGTGTGCTGTGACCAGGACACTGTAGACCAGGACCTTGATTTTAGCAAAGCCTTTGATACTGTTTCCCATAACATTCTCCTGCAGAAACTGGCTGCCTATGGCTTGGATGGACGTGCGCTTCACTGGATCCAGAACTGGCTGCATGGCCGGGCACTGCGAGTGGTGGATAGAGATAAATCCAGTTGGTGGCCGGTCACTAGTAGTGTTTCCCAAGGCTCAGCGTTGGGACCAGTACTCTTCAACATCTTTATCAGTGACCTTGATGAAGGGATGGAGTGCATCTTTAGCAAGTTTGCAGATGACACTAAATTGGGTGGGTGTGTCAACCTGCCTGAGGGTCAGGATGCTCTGCAGAGGGATCTGGCCAGGCTGGAGTGATGGGCTGAAACTAACTGCATGAGGTTCAACAAGACCAAGTGCAAGGTCCTGCATTTGGGTCATAACAACTCCCTGCAGTGTTACAGGCTTGGGGAGAAGTGGCTGGAAAGCTGCACTTCGGAGAAGGACTTGGGGGTGGTGGTGGACGGCCGACTGGCTATGAGCCAGCAGTGTGCCCAAGCAGCCAAGAAGGCCAACAGCATCCTGGCATGGATCAAGAACAGTGTGGCAAGCAGGAGCAGGGAGGTGATTGTACTGCTGTACTCGGCCCTGGCCCAGCTGAAGTGACACACTGGAACAAGCTGAAAACAGGCATCCCTGCCCAGGGACAGCCGTCCTCTTATACAGCAGACATGATGTCAGTAAGGCATGGAATATCCCCTTCGCTGGTTCCCTAGTTTATCCCACCTGGGGCATCTCCCAGCTGCTTAGGCCTTCTTTCTCTCTTAAGAATAATTCAACGCACAACAGGAAAGTCTTGATCTAAAGAAACACAGAACAACCAATTTACAAGAAGATACTGTTGGAAATTACTGTGGTTAAATATTATTGGCTAATATTATAATTTAAATTACAGTCAATGGGTTTAACCAGAAAAATGAAAAAAAAAAAAAAACCCAGTCAAAATCACAGAAACCAGAATGATGTTTATTAACTTCCAGAAAAACATTTGGTTGTATAGAAGAGATTGCTCCATTATATAAAAGCATTATTATCCATTAGCATAATTCTTTCAACTGCATACATTGAGTTTTCTTATGTTCTAAGGGAACTTTAAAAAATTATCCCCAGAAAGTAGCTGCATCCAAACTTGACTTAATGTTGTACATATTTTCTTGACGTTGTTTGGTATAAATATTTGCCTCTCCTTTTTGCAGCCGTCTCCTCAGAGCAGACTTTTGCTGTTTGGTCAGTTGACGTTTAACCTTCTGTTTCACCAGTTCCTACAAATAAAATAACTTGGTATCAGAACTTTTGGAAGAGAATTTAGTAATAAGACATGGTACAATGAGAGTACATTTTCAGTTCTAACATGAACATTCATGGTCCTAACTGAAGAGCTCTCTGTACATTGAGAATTAGTGATCTACATAACAAATAACATGACCAGCTCCCAGTCTGTGCTGTGCTGCGCTAAGCTGCACAATACAGGGCTATTCTCAGGTCTGCACTGAGCTGCTGAAATCTGCTGGCAGTAGGAAAACTGTCCTCTTGTGTGCTGCTTCCTTGATATAGGACTGCAGCAAGAATTCCTCATGTGAAGATCTGTTCAGCTTCACTGTAGAAATGATGAACAGAGTTGTTTACTCGTAAGAAAATAACACAGGAGTTTGACCCACTGATCTGCATGACATGTTGCATGTGTGTTAGAATCCTACTCAATGCTGCACCCTCGAGGTTTCCGGCATCTGCACAAGTGCAAAGCACAAGCTTTCTACAGAAATGTAAAAACTGGTAAAATTATATGATTGCAGATTATACAAATGTGTTTTAAGCCTCAATTAAAAAAAAAAAAAGATACAAGAGACCAATAAAAATTAGCCCACAGTTTTCTCTACACTTTGGATTACAAAGATATGAGTATGATTCTAATAGAACACAACTCTTCTCCACAAGTCTACCTCATAAAAAAAAAAAAAAAGACATGCAGTCAGGAGTGATTTACAATCCCTCCTCTGGATTTCTCCTATTCACAAGGTCTTATGTTTCAACAGCTGAAGTTTGAAACTTTGTCATCTGGAAGATGATTCCAGCTCAAGCTGCTGCACTCAGTAATACGGAGTGCACACTTGTGTATCTTATCTTGGAATAAAAAGAGAAATTTATTTTGATTTTTTTAACTATTTCATCATTACAGAATCAGATCTTGTTGGAGGTCCCAAAGGAGTGTCTTATTTTTATTCTAATTAATAAAGCATGAAAAAAAAGAAAAAGGAAAAAAAAAATACATATACCCTTAATAAAATATCTGTTGGTGTCCAAATGACTAAGCAAGAAGAAAAATATCCATCTAATTACATTTCCTTTACATATACCTCCATTTCAGTTCCTTGTTGTGCTTTGTTGATTGTACTATGAATTCCACTTCACTGTAGCACATGAAGTAGCAAGTTGGCAGTGAATAAATCAGGAACTAGAAAGCATATTTCTGGTAAATTATGCCCATTAACAATTGCTGTGACTAATACAATTAAAGTTAAAAAAACAAACAAACAAACAAAAAAAACTGGGTAGTCAATGGATCCAGTTACTCAATCCTGGTTTCATCAGGAGTCCTGTAAGAGTTACCAAACCACCTCAACAGGAGGCATTTCAGTTGTGTTGCATGCAAGCTGACTGTTGAAATGTAGGCAACAAAGAGCTGGATGTCATGTGTCCTTCCTTCCTTGTTTACTTAGTAGTACGTAGTATACTAACTATGAGCTCTTTGGAAAGAAAAATTAACAGATACCAGAACTCTTTGACATGTAACCATGTGAATTCACCAAATTCTATTGCTCAGTCACAGCACTTGGTGGAAAGACTGATGAGACTTTCCATCATCATAACCCAGTGTGAGACATAACTGAGATAATGAGAAGTGCTCCCAAAACAGATTTACATTATATTAATTTTTGATCATTCATGTGGTTATCTCTAATTAAATTACATCAAGGCATATAAGGGTTTGTACAAGCACAGAAAGATCCCCTACTTCATGTGGAATAGGTGATCTTCCAAATTCTGGGACACTCTGGCATAGTTATGACTAACTACTGCTCTAACAGTCATTGTTTATATATGCCTATATTAATTAACTTGTGTGATTCATTAAAAAGTTGAAATGAGCTTCAGCTATGGGCAGAATCATTACTCAGCTTGAGCCAATGTAAGTGAAAGCATTTTGCAAGGTAAACTGGTTCAGGATAAAAGTTTTTTTGTGTGGCTAAATCTTCAAAGTTCTTCTGCTGAAATGTTTTTATCTTTTTTTTAGAACAGAAAACTAGGTATACACATTTCCTTTAAATATTTTAACACGTTTTTTATGTCTGGCTATGAATATACATACAAACAAACATGCAAGAAGGTTTCTATAACTACATAATAGTCACTCCTACTACCACCAGGTGTACAAGAGTACAATTTCAAGTAATTACAGAATCACAGAATCACAGAAATTAGGGGCTGGAAGGGACCTAGAAGATCATCTAGTCCAACCCCCCTGCCTGAGCCTTTAATTACCTTTAGTGCTACTATATCCTATAACTATTTTTTTCTGTTTGTAATTCTACACACTTATATTAGCAAACTCAACAACAACGACAACAAAAACACAAANACATGAAAATTCCTATGCCTCAGCTTCTACCTATTGCCCCTTGTCCTGTCACTGGGCATCACCAAGAAGAGCCTGGCTCCATCCTCCTGGCACTCACCCTTTATATATTTATAGACATTGATGAGGTCACCTCTCAGCCTTCTTTTCTCTAAGCTGAAGAGCCCCAGCTCCCTCAGCCTTTCCTCATAAGATAGATGCTCCACTCCATCATCTTTGTGACTCTGCACTGGACTCTCTCAATTCTATTTTTAAAATATTCTATTCTATTTTCTACAGAAAACCTAAGGCCAAAGACAAAGTTCCTGATTTCTTTTACACAGGGAAGTGAAAGATAACAAGATTGTAGAGTGGTAATTCTCTTCCTGAGAAGGGCTTTGCCTCACATTCAGTCACAGGTAATAAAAAAAGAAACAAACAACAATTAGAACAAAAACCAAACCCAAAATACAGAAACATTTGAATTGCTCTCTCTTGCTTCAGAGTTCACATGTCTTTTTAAAGTTAATTAATGCTAGACAACATTTTTACAACTAAATGAGCACAGCTATGTACATTAATATAGTCTGAAAGTTAACCAAGTAATAATAGAGAACAATATTCATCATGTAATGGAAATTATAACAATATTATAATTTTATATATGTTACTATAATGTTTATCAGAATAATAATAACAACAATAATACTTACCGCTGGAATAGTTGAACAGCTCCCAACACTTCTGACTGATGTGATACTTTCAGTCCTTGTTCTTTCCTCAGCAATACGAACAATGCCATCTTCATTTCTAAAACACATAGATCAATGTTTTATTCTGCTAGCATGAAAAACATCCTTTGCTCTAAGTTTCATGCTTTAGTCTTAATTCTTTGTGATACAATCTGAAAACTCCCCATAGAACATGCAGGTTATCATGCAACATTGGTATTGTAAATACTAACAATAATTCAAAACAGGCATTTTATGAAATTGATAATTTGTTACACAATAGCCACACATATACTAATCACATGAAAATGCATTTCAGAACACTAAAGACAAATATTTCAGATTCTGCACAATGTTTTGAAAAGTCATTTGACTAAAAAGCAAAAGCAGATGAGGGGGGACTATGAGCTTGGTGTATGCATCCAGCTACATAATGGGCTGGCAAACTCAGAATTCCATACAAAGGGCTTGCTTGAAGACATGCAGGGATTTCTAAGTATAACAAAAAAGGAATTATTACATTCAAAGGAGCTTGTTCTTGCTAACTGCATCCGAGCAAGCAGAAGAATGATTTGGCTTTGTGACAGAGCCTTCAAATCACAAGTTATGTAGAAGCAGTATTTTAATATAAAGAACTCTTTCACTTCCAATATTAACATCAATGAAGAAAATGGGAAAAGAAAATCCACTAGAGCAAAGAGGCTGGTCTATGAATTAAATCCAAGACCTCTTCTCTCATTAGATGTGACTACACAGATGGACAACTGATCTGTCACACATTACATGTATATACATAACAGATATTAACTGCAATGTTTTCAAAAGTAATTGCATTTTTGATCTTCAATTGGAAAAAAAGGTAGATGAAGACTACTCATTTTTGAGTTACCCATGAGATTTACATTTATTGGGGGGCAGGAAGAACTACATTTCTAGACAGCAAATATTAATATTTACCTGTATTGCCTGAATTTCTCATTTAAAGTTGAGAAGTCAACCAGATCGGGGCATTTGTCTTCATTGTCTCCATCATTACAGTGATCTCCTTGTCCTGTCTGATTTTCAGTTTCAGCAGCATTTTCAGTTATGCTCTTACCCTTAAAAAAAGCACCTGTAGAACTCTCTGCATATTCACTGGACATAGCCTGCCCTTCCACTTGTTCTAAAGCTGAAATCAGCTTTGACATATTCAACCTTTGTGCGTTTTCACTCATTTCAGTTGAATCAGCCTCTTCATCACTATATGTGAAGTTGTTTAAGGCTCTGCTTTCAGAGAAATCACCCACTTCATACATGAAGTCTGCATTGCTGTCTTTGTATTTGCTGAAGAGCTCGTTCTCAGCATCTTCTACAAATTCTGGTACTTTTGTTGTATTATCATCAGAACCAGATGAGTAAAGCAGTTCATCACCATCTTCCTGCCCTTCCTTTGCATAGCCGCTGGCAGCAATCTCTCTATCAAGAGAACACTCTCTCCTGTGAAAGAAGCATGTTTTCTTTTAACATGCTATAATCATCAATCTGCATTTTGGATTTAAAGTATCAATCAAGCTAGACAGTAATTACCTATTACCTCTTTTAACAAAAGAGGATAGACTCTGCTGAAACACACAGAACACCACATGATAGTGTGACCTGAGAGAAACAAACTTCTACAGAAGATGATTCAAACTCTGTATCCACCATGTATTTGTTTATTTATAGGAAATTAGAGGGGATAAAATTTGTCTTTCATTTCAAATTATGCTTAAGCAAACAAATGAATAAGGAGTACACTTGCACACACAGACCCAAGTGCGGGAAAGAGCTCAGAATTAAATAAACCCCTTTTCATTCCAACAGCTTCACTCTTAAAGTGAAAGTTACTTTTCCAAAGGACAAAAAGAATAAGGAAGAAAACTTTGCACATAGTCATGTTTGAAGTGGCAGTGACCATATTTACTAACACTTTAAAAAGTGAAACCCAGATTAACCTGCAATGTACTAGAGCTATCATACAGATTTTCAGAAGTGGGAGAAACTGATTCTGCATCACTGTTAAGATTTCCTAGAGACTACCATTAAGATCAATCTTTTGGACTGATCTCTCCTCCTTAGCTGCAAGAGAAATGAGAGAGGAGGCAGAAGTGCATTTTAAAGCACACTTCCACCCTTGGAAACCACTTACGGTAACTTTGGTTGAACATAATAGGAATTATGAAAATAAAATTTTAAATCACATTGTTGGGCCTGTTTTTTATTTTACCTACAAGCATCTCACATGAATGCCCATTTTTTCCTCAAAACACTGACACAAATACCATAAACAGGAGGACTTGAATTCAACTGGCAGTTTCTACCTGATGTCTTTGAATGCTGGGAAGAGCTCACTCTCATAGTTGAAGCGCTTCTTAAAGAACTCCTTAATGCAGTTAACATCCCTGTCAAAATACCTGTAAAAAAATACAGAATTCTACAAATATAAAATTGAATTAATGAAATCTACTGAGACAATATATTTACCTTGCATTTCTTGTCTTTTACTGATTTTATTTGAAAATTATTTCTATAAGACAAATGGATAGAGAGACAAACTGCATGCAGATTATTTCTAAGCATTTCTTGGCTAAACAAAATAAATCTCTCTTGGCTTAATTACATATTTATCCTAAAGAGACATTTCTCCTCATTCATACATAAAACTATGCTTGGCACATTATTTGTGGTGCCTGGCAGAAATGGCAGATAAAAATATAAATAATCAGAAACAGGTTTATGGAAACTTGTCATGGTTAACTATTTGCTGTCATCAGCACTTGCTACACTGTCTTTGAACCTACCATTCAGCATTTGCATGTGATGTGGATATCATCTGTGGGAAATCAATCATAGTGACACGGTCATCATTATCCAATATGAGATTAAATTCATTGAAATCACCGTGAATCAAACCATGGCTGGCAAGATTTACTATCAGTTCCATTAATTCACTGTAGACAGAAGCAGGATCTTCCAATTGGTGCACCTGGCATCTGAAAAAAAAAATATTTTGAGCCCCAGAGACTTAATTTAAAAATGTAAATAAAGTACACAAAATACAACTAAAAGAATGGCAGAGTATTTCAAGTTTAAATGACACTCAGGTCTCTAGTCCAGTTCTCTCCTCAAAACTGTATGAACTCTGAGATTAAATCAGACTATTCAGGGTTTGACTAGCTGGAGCTTGAAAAATTCCAAGGATGGAGACAGACTGTGAAACCTCCTTGAGCACTCTGTGCCACTGTCTCACTGTCCTCAATGGGAGGAGAGTGGGCTCGGGGGGGGAATTTCATAAATGTACACAAATACCTGAAAATAGGGCGCAAAGAGGACAGAGACAGGCTTTTTTTTCAGTGATTCCCAGGCTGCAGGGCAAGAGCTAAAGGGCACAAACTGAAACACAGGAGGGTCTGTTGGTACATACAAAATGCTTTTTTCCATAGTAAGGGTAATTGAGCACTGTCACAGTGACACTGTCACTGTCAAGAGTTTGTCTGAGGAACTTCTACAGTCTCCTTCCTTAGACATACTCAAAAGTTATCTGGATATAGTGCTGGACAACCACCTCCAGGTGGCCATGCTCAGCCAGGAAGTTTGGACTAGATGACACAGGGAGTTCCCTTCCAATCTCAAGCACTATGCAATTCCATAAAATGTGAAATCAAAGTAGGCATATTAGGATAAAGTTAAGTCAAATTTGGTAGGAACTTTGTATAACCCTGTATTTGTCCATTTGACCATAAAAACTGATTAACGTAAGTCACTGACTCTGCTAGTTTTTCAACTCGGGCAATGGACAACAGAAAAAACTGGCAACAGGTTCTACATGGCCCTGCTTGAGTAGAGTGTTTGGTCCAGACAACTGCTAGAGGTCCCTTCCAACCTCAACTATTAGAAGATTCTTTGATCTTGGCATATTTAAAATAATTTTCATCCACTCCTTATCTCTTTCATATTAGAATCACATCATAGTAAACCTCCACTGTAAGCATACACATGGAACTTGAAATGCAGCATCTACATGATGGATGTGGAATTATTAAACAAATGAAGGTGGGAAGATAGAAAATAATGAAGTCTCTTCCATGTTCCTCTTCAACTATTATATTTAGTGATTAATTCACTTTTGATCTTGATTACTATACAAGAGAATGTAGGTTTTTCTTATTACGTCAATTATATAGGCCTTCTGCATGCTGCTCTGCAAACAAAACAAACCATCCCGTCACATACAAACCCCAATGCCTTTTAATATTTCAATACATCAGCCAACTCAAGCACAGTAATCCTCCTTGAAGGTGCAAAACTAGATTACATACAATACCATGTGTAATCAGAGAAGTTCCAAAACATGGAGTTAGAAACTTACCTGAATTACCACAACAGAGCATGAATAATGAACTGGAGCTCAGAATGTGAAGGCTATCGTATTCAACATTGTATATTTCCAATAATACTAATAATATATTATTTCTTTGTAGAAGTCAGGTCCAGCACTAACTGCTGGCAAACTGCTCTTTTAATGTATTCTTTACTCAGAAAAGTTACTCTAATTCCTGAGCTTCTCTGGACTAAGAAAAAAAACTATTTTTCTGAATAAAGAGGTAAACAAGACTGTAACTAAGCAGAATGCTAGTAAGTGTGGGCAGAGAGCATTATTCAGTATGTCATTCACTTCAGTCAGAATTCACTTACATGACAAAGAAAATCCCTAACACTATTACCTTACTGAACCAAACACTGTTAAGGTTTCTGTAACAGAGAATTCAAGCTTCAGTACTTACAAAGGATAGCCATCAATAAGTTCCATAACAACTGCATGCCTGTTGTAGTCCACAGGTTTGGGAACTGGAAATTTTCTGTCATACAAAGCCTGGAAACAGATAACACACTGGAAATCTAAACAGTCAAGGAAACATTACATGTATTGACAAACTCTCATCTAGGATAAGCAAAAAAAAAAAAAAATTACTGTGGAAGCAGCATATATTACTCAAATGCTATCTGAAAACATCAAATCATATGCTTAATAAGGAAGACAGAGTTCACAGCCATTTGAACTTCAACTGCAGAGAGAAAATTCCTAGGTTTAGACAGTAAATGTATTACTATATTGTCTACTCTTTAATTATCATACATCTGGAAGAAAAAAACCACAACAGAATGGAAAAATAACAGATTCATATCTGGTCTGTTAGCCAAGTAATCAACAGCAGATAATGGGGAACAGGATGTCAACCAATAGAAAAAAAAATAAATTCAACACTAAGTTGCTGCCGGTAGAGCTCTGACTGACTAGTTTATCCACACTCAGCTGCTGCAAGACAAAGCTTCATTCTTAAACTCTTCGGTATGCTTTTTCTATTGCAAATTTAGTTATTCACTTGATCTACTCTGAGTAAAAAAAGAATGAAACAACTTTTCGCTTGTTACCAGTAATTTATTTATTTTAAGATGGAGATCTAAGTTAAAGCTTGTGTTACTTAAATATTACACTGTTACTGCTTTTCAGAACACAATTAACCCTCCCCCATCTCTTTTTTTGTCAAGGAAATTGACCTCCATTATTATAGTACTACAAGCTTTGATCTCATTTTTTTTACCCATTGGGCCAACTGGACCAATACAAAGCTTCTAAATTATGGTAATAGTTACTTCTCTCTCTCTGTGGAGTCCACTGGTAGAACCTTTCAAGGGTTTTTTTTATGAAAAATAAATACATAAATAAAAAAAACTAGTTTATCACTATGAATTTTTATTCACTAAATAACATCTGCTTTTTTTTAAAGCACATAAAAAATCCAGAACTCTGAGAATGCCAATGAANTTCACACAAGACTGCAATATAATTCAGTACAACACAGCAACAAGTGAAAACATGGTAAATTAAAGTTCTTTAAAAAAAAAAAAAAAAAAAAAAAGATACTCATAATTCTCTCATAATTACCCGCTCCTGTTCCATTTGACTTTCATAGGAAACCTTCAACTTGTCTTTGGAAAGTATTAAAAAACATATAGCACTGAAATTCTCTGAAAAATATACTTTAAGTCCATTAGGAAATCAAAACAAAACACACCCAGAACAAAACACCATAAATCCTACAGGTACTGCATCCATGAACTGACCAAAAGGCATTCTGAAAAGTTGCCTTTTTGTGTATTAGACCACTGCTGATACTGCACAAATGGCTACCTACCTTCATATAGGCAAACTCCTTCATTGCTGCCAGCCGAGACAAATACAGCCATGACATCTTATGTCTGTGCTTGTGGTAGTCACGTTTATTTTTGAGGCTGCGAAAGGAAGTTCTTCCAAGCCTGTGCAACTTCAATGCAAACTGATGCTCCTCTTCATTTGCAACAATATATATATCTAGAGGACATGTAACAGCATAGATCCAAGAAATAAAGGGCACCTAGGTAGCTAGTATCTGATTAAAAAGTAAAGTGAAATTTGTAGCTTATTGTTAACAATTTTGTTTATCAACAAATTATCGTTAAGAGATCATGACACACCATTAGAAGAAATATTGATGTGATCTGAAATATCTTTCAGAGCAGGAGATCTTAAGGTTTCTATATTCAGTTCAACAACCCCAAGCTATCTGCACAACCAAGATCAGATAGAAGATCACAGAATATTAGGGGTTGAAAGGGACCTTGGAGATCATAGAATCATTTGGTTGGAAGAGACCTTCAGGATCATCAAGTCCAACCATTCACCCTGCACTGCCAGGGTCCCTAAACCATGTCCCCCCAGCACCACATCTTAGACTTCAGCCCCCCTGCCAGGCAGTATCATA
>VYZU01066404.1:0-39195 GCA_013401355.1 Ceyx cyanopectus
TTTAGGAAAATCAATCCCTTCCAGTGAAATTTAATGAAATTTCACCTGAGATATTCTGAATAAGTTAAAAATAGTATGAGCATTTACTCTGCTCAAAATCTTGCAGATTTGTGATGAACTGATATGGAATAGTTTCATGAAGGCAGTTTCTTATAATTAGAAGATTGGAGTTAGCTCTACAAAATCTGGGACAACCTATTGCCCCAAAGATGGAAATATTTCACTGCACTCAGTGATTTACTCTGTTTTGTATAGTTGTATGGAATGACACAGAGGCACAAGACTCATGGATATTTGTGCACCACAAATCATAGTATTAAAAGAAGTGTGACTATCTTAGCTTCTCTTAATAAATCTATCCCTGTCACAGGTGCTTCAGGACATTTTCTGAGCCTTTAAGGAAAAAAAATCTCTAGTTGTAATAAAGTTTGCAGAGAAAAAAACCCAACAGTCCCTGCCTTGATGCTAATAGGGGATGATTTGATTTCTCCTGGCTATAGCAAATAGATGTCTATGATGTTCAGAAATACCTCCCTGTATCCTGGACAGGCTGCAAAGCACCAGACACAACCTGAGAACAAGTAATAGTTGCTCATCTTGCTCTTTCCCTTTCACTATATTTTTAGAAAGTTTCTTACTTCTGACTTTCTGTTACAGGAAAATAACTGTGAAAAAAGGGAAAAAATTCCTCTTGAAATTGGTAAGATCTGATTAGGAAAGCTGCATGGACACTGGATTTTATAGTGAATTCAAGACAGGAAAAGCAACAGACTAAGTTGTGGTCCACTAAGAAAATCTAAAAGGCAAATGGATAACTTTGTTCTTTATTGACAGTTTTTTTTAAGAAGGTATGTGGGAAGATCTGGGATCTCCCCCGTTTCATAAGTGCTAGATGTTCTTAAAAATCCATGCCATGAAAATATTTTTTGATTTTAAATAATTAAGCGTAGATGTTTCATGTGAGCACAGGTTCATTAATTTTCTTATGCTTCTAAAATTTTCTCCCTGTAAATGCAACACTTCTTTTTTTATGCCAGAATTAATTTTCCAAAAACTTCAAAGGAAAATACTGCATCTTATGGAACTTAAAATAAAGTATAGATTCTTCTATAATGGTGCCTTCCACATCTGACTTTCCTTGTCCAGAAACATTTAATAGAACATTACAGACATTCCCCATTAAATTAAAATTCATAGAAATATTATACAAGGGCTATATTTGAATCCATTTTATGGGCCTAATAGTCCTTCTTTCCCATGTTTTTCTTAGTAACTGAAAGTTTCTTCTGCGGTAGATGCTGCCAAAACAGCAAGCACAGAGAATTCCCAACGGAATGCCACACAAATTCCACTTCTCAAACTGGCTGCCATTTCAGATTGATCTCAGTCATGATGAAGTATTAATTTGTATACAGTTGAATGACCATGTTTTTGGTTTTTTTTTAAAAACATCTAATTCAAATAGCTATGAAGCCCTGGCATATCTTAACAAAGATGAATTCTTGCTTGACCAGCAAGAACCAGCTGTTGGCACTAGCTATGCTAAGGACAAGAAAAAAGATCCCTTAGGTCATTTAACTCAGGTCAGTAGTGTCACAGAAAATCTTGTAAAAGAATCAAACTATACTTAATAGTTGAACCTGTAGCTTTCACTTTCCAGATATAGACATTTCGGAACATCACTGTCCTGACAGATAGGATCTGTCTCAGTACTAAATTCACTCATGGACAATTTATTCCCATCATTTTTTTGTGTTAACATTGTGATTTAATGCAATCGTTACCTTTCCCTTTCTGTAAACTGTAATGTTTATAAGGAACAGTCATATCCCCTCCCTGGCTAAATCTTGCTTGATTTACTCTGATTGAACAAGGAAAGATGTTTTCATATTTTCTCTTATTAAAAACTACATTTTTCTCTGATTATTCCAGTAGAATGAGAGGTCTCCCAGTGACAGCAAATGTTCTCATGAGAGAAAAAGATAATGACAGTTAATGAAAAAAAGATATATTTCACATGAGGTTTTCTTCTGAATGTTGGCAGAGACAGGAATGATTGCATGGCATTTCCATACCATTAATATACATCTTCATTTTCTGTAAGTTTAACCTCAATTTTGACCTTTTGGATTTTAACAGTTTTGCTTTTGTGATACAGTGTTCGAAAGGCTATTAGTATTACCCTAAGTTGCTGTTCTCTAAGGTCAACCTTAACCCCAATTTAACATAGTTTTTTTTTGCTTGTGAGTAGGAATAACAAGGAATTGATATTTTGCCAATTATGCATTATAATCCTTTAAGATAAATCTTAACGCAGCACCATTGTCTCAGTCATGGCAGAATTAGTTGCACAATTTGTGGATTTCTGTTTAAGAACTTAAGTAGATGAATTATCATTTTCTACAAATTATTTTCTAAATCAAACCTAAGAAGTGGAAGAATTCAGTAATGATGTCTTATTAGTAAAGCTCTATAGAGCTCATACTCAGTGAAGATAGGTCTTTCTGCTCATCTGATGCAACGGATTGCAATACCAAATCAGATCAACCATTTTGCATTATAGTGCTCCAGACAGTTTGGGAACTGCTTTTTTCTTTTGTAACCAGCAGCCGAGAGAGAGTGTAGGCTATTTGTGCTTACAAACTCAAGTTTTGGACATTTGAAAGGCAAGATGTAGCTTATCTCTGTGCCCTGTGGCTGTTAGAGCACCTGTGCCAGGATCACCTACAAACATCTTGCCTGATGCATACCTGACAATGATATTCTGGGTACATATTTAAGTGATCTTACTGATGAGGTCCTTGACTTAGAAATAGGAGAAGTAGTTCTTTTCTGCGATCTATTTCTTTAGCCACCTTGTCTCAGTCTATTTAACTTTTTTTTTTTTTTTTTTGTTGTTGCAGGGCAGCAAGGGAAACCTGTCTCTCATTATCTAGTTGTACACTGGCCACCACTGGGGCCTTGATCTCAGCTGGGGCCTCAGGCACCACAGCAGTATAAATACTGATAGCACAGAGGAGTCCTTTGGTGAATATTTTTTGTTATAGATTTTGTAAGATGCTTTAAGGACTCATTTTCTGATGGACCTATTTTACAAATTTTACACATAAATTAAATAAATATGGTACTAGGGATCAGACTTTAAAAACTAAACCAGTGTGGTAGACAAGTCAGACAAGTTTACGGCCAATATCCTCATGCTGCTCAGTTAGTTGTAATATGTATTTACACGAATGCTATTAAAACAAAGCTTCTTTTCGAACTGCTTTGGTATGAGCTGGATGTGACTAATGAGACCTCAGTGTGTGCAAGAACATTAATACAAAATTATTAATCAGTAAATCACTCAGTAAATAATTCTCCCTCTCTGGCATTCTGATTCCTAATTACCTTGCTGTCTTTTGTTTACTAATGGCAACTAAAACCCTGATCAATTGCCTAGTAGGGAATGCAGTGAAGAAAAATAATCTGTGAATAGACTGTGCAAAGTAAGCAAAATGTGATAGCTGAAAGAAAGAGTTTGAGAAAGACCACACCAGACTAAGGTTTTAATGGCATTTTTCCTTCCTCTCAACCTTCACTTTTCTGGATTTCAGGGATTCTCTTCTTCACTAATCTGTTCTTTGTTTCACTGTCCTCAGGGATGAGAGTGGTGGAATTTGTAGTGGCAGAAGATAAAAAACACTTCATGGATCCTACTTTTTTTCTTATCAACCCCTGAATGTGTATAAGCAACCCTTTTGTTAAGTTCACTTTGACAATATGGGACTGCCAGGGGAGGCAAGCACTTGAGAAAAAGATGGGGGAAGGATACTAATCATAGAATCATAGAATGATTTGGCTGGAAAAGACCTTCAAGATCATCAAGTCCAGCCATTAACCCTACACTGCCAGGGGCCCTAAACTATGTCCCCCAGCACCACATCTACGTGATTCTTAAACACCTCCAGGGATGGGGACTCCACCACCTCCCTGGGCAGCCCATTCCAATGCCTAACCACCCTCTCTGTAAAGAAATTCTTCCTGATATCTATCCTAAATTTCCCTTGGTGCAACTTGAAGCCANTACAGGGGAACAATCACCTCCCTGCTCCTGCTGGCCACACTGTTCTTGATCCATGCCAGGATGATGTTGGCCTTCTTGTCTGCTTGGGCACACTGCTGGCTCATATCCAGTCGGCTGTCTACCAGCACCCCCAAGTCCTCTCCAAAGTGCAGCTTTCCAGCCACAAAAAACAGTAAATTACTAAAGTACTAAAGAACAGTAATTTTGTGAACGATGCTTCCTTCATCCAACATCTTGTTTTTCTAACTTCACATCATATTATGCCCTGAGGCAGTATCATATCTGGCAACTGCCATCCTCTGCCTTACTGCTGGAACAGTCTAACAACCTGAAGCATGGGCCAAATGTCCTAATCAGAAAGGCATACAAGAGAAGCAGTGATTTTACATATGCTGTTCTATTCAGCTTTACAAAGTCCAAAATCCTAGATATGTTTCACAAAGCAGCGGCAGAAAAGAGTCACTTTGGTTTGGGCCAAGCACATACTCAATGTCATTAGAATAATTTAAAAACTGCTCTGAGAATTGAAGGGATCCCTTGCCTTCAAAATATAAATGTGCTCCTTATATTTTCTATCTGTACGATAGTAAAGGAAAGGACTGAAATGGATTTATTTTAATAAAAAGTCTACTCCTTTCTTTCTCCTCAGAGAGCACAGAAATGCACCTTACATTATGTTTCCTTTTAAAAACCCCGAGGATAGTTGCCCTGTTTCTGTTGGTTTCTAGGCACCTTTCCACCTCAATCTGCCTTGCCAAAACCATCAGATATCTCTGTCATGTGAACTAGGCAGCGAGCCAGCAGGTCAGAGCTTACACAATTTGTGGCGCCTACTTAAAGTGTCTGAGATTCTTACCAATCAGTCTGAACCTGGGGGCAAAGTGTAATTCTTTCCCTCTCACCCGTATTTATAAAATCACACAAAGGTAAAGTATTACACTGGATTTTTGTTTTTCTGTATTGGGGAACTGTGAAAATTCCTGCATCTCTTTCACTGCAGGTTAATCCCTGCTTTGTGGTAAAGGTGAAAAGCAGCACTTGCGACAACTGTCAAAAAAAGTATGCTGAGTTAAAAGAGGTTATCTCTAGAAACAGCGTGAAGACTACAGAGTATGAGGGCCTTACCCAGGCTTTGATTACTTCTTTCACAGGCAACATTTCAGCTGAATATGAGGGTTGTCACCTAAGGATTTTGGGACATAGTGCAATGCAGACTGGCTACATAGGATTTTATTGACAATATACACTTTTTTCCTAAGCATGACTAGTGTTATGATGTTTTTATCAATGTGAATGTGGAAATATTTAGTCAAAAAGTGACTTGAGGAGAATGATTTTTTTGAAAAGCATTTCTCTTAGTTCTTATTGCATTATCTTTCTCCTTAACTGCTTACTATGCTCCCCCTCAGAACATTGCTGAACCACTGCTGTTATGACCCAAACATACCCACACCCACATCCAGGTTCTTGACTGTCTTCCCAGGCTGAATTTTTACACTTACTGATGTGCAATATTTATCAGCCCATTTAGTAGTGGCTTGAAAGCATAATAAAGATGAAAGAATAACCCTCCTGCATGTCTATCATCTTCTTCCTCTTCCATTTGAGACCACAGGGAGAAACTGAACGTAATGTGCTACCTGATTATTCTATAACCTCCCTATGGCAGGTGCTATATGGATCATATTGTTTGTACAGTACTGTGCAAGAATTTGGCACTTGTGCTCAATAAATGTTCCAGACCTCAGGCACTTTTGAGCTGGGTTCTGGTGCAGGTGAAGACAGCAGTTTGCTGGGATATCATGTTGCTTAGTGACCCTGGCCCTGCTACCTGCTGCAGATGCCAGGCTCCCCCCAAAATGGGGCTTGGGACTGCACAGCAGCAGTGTGAAAGACCATTGCTTGCCTTTTCTTCTCTCAGGAGGTGAAACACATGGCTTGACTTTGCAGGTTTGTTTGGTTTTTTTTCTTAGCTCCCCAACCTACAACTGCCCCTTCCTCCAGGACAGAAGCTGCAAAACATCAGTCTGGGCCTCTGTCCTCATCTCAGGGACAGAAAAATCCAGTATTGCCCCTGGATTCCCATTACTTCAGTCTCTGGGTGGCTCCTTTTCCTCCTGTCCTCACCTAAAACACATTGGGTGTAAGTGAATTCCCATCCAGCAACCACTTAATAATTGGAACTTCAGATGCTGTGTGTTGCCACACTCCTTTTACATATGCTCAATACATTTAATCATAAAAAGAGCTCACGTATGGAAAACACATGCCTACTGTGGGTAGGCCAATATTACAGCTCTGAGTCAAATAAACTACCATGGATATACCCTACAAATCCAGGAAACTATTTCTCTAGGATAAACACAGAACATATAAACAAAGTTATAAAAATCAGCTGTGCTATTTTGCCTGATTTCATGCTTCAGTTGTTTGGGTTTCTTTCACCCAGAAATGGATATTTCCCCAGGCTCCTAATAGTGTAATTTATCCTTCAGTGATACACTTTTTTTTCTTACTGCAGTATTAATTTGTACATCAGAGCTGCATTATCATTAGGACATGGCATGAAAACTGCTGCAGACTTCTAAATTATTCTTTTCAGAGACCTGCAAGAACTTCTTCAGTTTTCTAGGAGTATGTAACAGCTTTTATGACTGGAAAAAAAATACAGAGAGCAGGCTAAAGTTGGACCTACACAAGCCTGACAAGGCCTAACAGAGGCCTAGAAGAGGCCTAGCAGAGGGTTAGTGTGTTAGAGTAGCTGACAGGATGGTGTGAAAAGGGAGTTACGCTGCCAGCACACACCGTGTAGGGGGAAAAGAGGGATTTAGAGGGATTCTGAGAGAATAAAATGAGAAATTAAGAAGGTTGTCATTCTGCACAGATGATCTACTTCATCCCCTCTCAGCAGGCTCATTGCTGATAATCACACAGCAGCATTAACACCTCTTCTTACCAGTCCTTCTTCTGTCAGGGGCACCAATCCAGCTGTGACGATGAATAGATGAGTCTGGCCTCTCTTTATGATTGCTGTTCCTCCATTTTGGGATCATATGGCTTCAAAATTATTTTATCTTCTTGTGAAAAGGTGCTGTATTGATGCAGACACTCTGCCCTGAGGGTTTTCTGAGGAATATATGGTCTAATTAATAAGGAGTAAAAGGTGGCTGATGGAAATACCAACTTGGTAGACATCCCTGATCCCTGGCTAGGACAGAAAGATGAAGTACATGAAGGCTGGCAGCATCCATTGTTTCTGGGCCACTCTCTCCCTTGAGGATTGCCAGATTAGGAGCATGAAGTTTTACCAGCACAGTTACAAGATTGGTTGGAGTCAACAATGCAGGATCAGAGTTATGTCATCTGTTATCATGTTTTCCTTACTCAAGCCCAGAAGTATGAGGAAATACTCTTCTTCAAAAGAATATTTTGCATATCAATGACCTGCTTCATCCAAGATCTCAAAGAGCTGTATTTACAGTCATTGAATGCAATTCTTATCGCACTGATGGTCATGGAGAAGTTGGTAACTGAATTCAGAAAAATACACCCAGGAGACCTGACCCCTTGCACTCTTTCTTAACCTGCAAATTACATTTTCCTTAAAAACAAATAAATCACCCTAAAAATCTCTAAGAAGCTTTAGTTACAGAAAGAACAGCAAGAAGCACAGTCTTGATTCGTGACATCAAAAAATTTTACAATTGGGCTGGAACTGTTAGAAATATTCAAGCATATGTGTGGAAATATAACTGCAACCTGTGGCTTTGGGAAGTCTTGGCATGCCCAATCTATTTCTTGCTTTGGTAGCTGGGTGCAACTAGTTCAGCATTCATAAAAACATCAAGCTGGCTGGGAAACAAGGATGCGAGAATTCCTGGGAGTACAACATTTCTCTGATGTCTGATATTTCCTCTTTGCTGATATGATGATATCTGAGGCTGGAAGCCTGGAAAGTTCTGGCAAATCTTGCTGGCAAACTGGCAAAGTATGACAGTATTCTTTTGAATCTGAATGTAGATACCTTGATAGTGAATAAGTGTTTTAATCTTGGGGCACGTAATAACTCAGTGTGTGAGGATGTGAAACCAGACAAGAAAAAAAGAACAGGGATTCCAGTTCCAGTTTTGCTGTTTTGGTGGCTGGAAGGGTTAGTAAAATTGTTTCCTTACAGAGCTGTCACAGTTGCAATACACAGTCTTAGGGTGGAGAATCCCAAGTGAAAAAAACAAAGTCTGTGTGTATGGCAGATGATCTCATCCCAGACCGAGACTCCCTAGGATAACATGTGCGCACCTGTTAGTGTTTCAGCTACTGACAAAGCACAATATTATGACTCTGTAGTGTGCAGTTTCCAAGAACTTAGGCTACAGTTCAATCAAAACTTCAAAAAAAAAAAAATGTTCTGCCTTGTTAGAATGCACATATGAAGACTCCAAGATGGTGACCTGTCATTGCTAAAATTCTTGAGGAATGCAGGTAAGAAAACTTGCTTGTGTCCAAGTTTGCAGTCAGCCTTGTATGTGAGGTTTATGCTCCCAGGTCTGTTACCATTATCAGTATTCACAAGCTCTTTCTCTCTTTATATATTCCTAGAGGGCTCCTTATAAAACAAAACTACTACATTTATGTAGCTTATGGTCCTAAGTACTTCCATTTCTTCTGTTTCTGGGTATGGTAGTAAAGCAGTTTTGAATTACATATCAACAAAAGTACATGCCATAAACCAGATATGGGCTTGAAACAAGTGATATGTCTCCATGCCTTCTTAAGACAGTAATATGATAAAGAATATGATTACACAGGTATTACAGGAACTTCAAGAAGCTGGGGATCTAAGTCTTACAGTTCCATCCTCAAGGGAACACCAGAATATTTGTAATAATTTCAATGCCATGCCAAAAACCTCTCACCATTATCAATTAAAAGGCTCACTTTGGGGACCAAATAACAAAGTATGAAAACCGTCTCCTGGCCCTGAAATCTCCAAACAAGATTATTAATGCTTTTGTTAAAGAAAGAATCCAGACTGACATTATGATGTCCCTGTCAGCGCCTGGTTTTTCTGATACCTGACTCACCCTGAAAATGGAAGATAACATGCAAATGTCATGTTTAAAACCAAAATGAATAATCCTAGAGCCTGGAAATCCAACCATTTACGTAGGAACTGGATAATAATTCCAAAATCTTTCTACTACTGCCTGGCTAGCAGATCATAACAGTAAGAAAAATGATGATGGTCTAGTCCCACAGCCCCTTCAGTGCCCTTGTTGTCTGCTGACCCTGAGGAATTAATTTTCATCACATTGGTGTTAGACAAAGCTTCCATTCTCATTCCTTCATCTTACAAAACAACTTCTTATGATTACTATATGTTCTGACACACATTGCTATAAAATACAGTTTTGGTCTTGTTTTTCCCCTTTCTTGTTATTTTTAAAAACAAACTTCAATCAAAGCTCAACAAATAAAAGTCTATCCTCTTGATCGATGCAAAATATGCTGATCCAGCATGACCTAGTAACAGATTTTAAAATGAATATGCAATATTTCAAACAATTTTCATGGTACAGGCTCCCTCTCTTTTAAAGCAGGAAATCAGAGAAGAAGAAAAGTTAAATGAAACGGTCCCTTCATAGAAAGACTCCCATCTGAAAATTGTTTTAATTCAGGGCAGCCGTGGGTACAGTTTACATAATAAAAAGCAGTTTTACTAAAGTGTCTGTGGTTACACTAACCCAGTGTAGAAGTCTTGATCAAAGCTGCCTTGCAGCCAAAGTCATCAGCAACCCGACAGCATGCTTTTCTGAAAAGGACTTTCTCTCTCAGCTGGGATGGCTCAGACCCACTCCCAAGTAAAATAAAGCTAAGCAGAAAAGAGAGTGTAAAGTCAAGACACCTTTTCCACTGGTTCAGTATTATGTACTGAAGACATGGAGATCTGGACAAACATGCACATTTAGGAAAATCACTGAGCCCTTACTTACTGGCTCTTACAAAGACAGAATTATGGCAGATCTAGTGTGAGCTGCCATGAGACCGGGGACTGTCACTTGTCTGTTGAAAGCTCTGCTCTCTCCTGTAACTACCCTGCTTCTCTTATCACCTGCAGAGAGAGATAATGCTCAAATGAAGTAGGCCTTGAATATATTTTCAGAGCTGAGTAAATAAAGTGGGAATGCATTCTCCTGATCACAGAATTGATTCATTTCAGAAAATTTAAACAACACAGCTTATTCTCCTTTTCATTATTTAAGCAGCTCCAGTTCTGCTCTGCAGGTAGAAAGGAAGGTAAGAATGCAATCTTATATTAAATGTATATGAGAAAGAGAGACAAGGAGGGACAGACTGTTGCATTTGCAAAGTGCTTCCCTAGGTGATCCAGGATTAAGCATATCTCACCCCACTGGGAGTCTTTTGTTTTAGGTTGCCCCTTGTGTTTTGTTTTGGTTTTTTTTTCATTTTTCCTCCCTCCCCTTGGTATGTCACTTCTAAACATCAACCAAATACTTCTATGGGCAGTAAATGGAGCTGCTACAGGCCTTGTTCTTTTGAACTAGGACCCAATTTGATTGGCATCTCATGACTTTTAGTAAACTGTGTGTTCTGAAGTGTGAGAGAGATCCCTGCAGCAATAATGTCCATATCAAATCATAATTAAAAACAGCAGTGAGGAATGTGCTGAGATTTGAACTGTAGACCTCCCAGGCCTAAAGCCCAAATTGCAAAACAGGACTTTAAAGGCTCATGGAAGCTTTAAACATCAGACATTTAATCTCAGCTAGTCTGTAGGGATGATTTCCAAAAAAAGAAACAAAATCACACCACCACAGAGAATAATAACAAGATCTGAGCATATGTTTTAGCAGAAAGATAGTTTCTTCACAAAGGGGTCACACGCTGTGCATCTACTTTTCCACCTAGCAATGACAGCTTGAACATTTTCAGACATCTGCAGCGGAATCATATCAAGCCAAACCTGGAGGAGAGGGAAGGAGGCTCTGAAGCAAGAGTATAGTATGCCTGTGATGCAATGGCAGCTTGCCATGAGTAGGAGGGCTCCACCCAAAAGTATCAAAAATAAATTAACACACGTATATTTTCTTAGACTTCTTGGAACCTATACAGGTACTTCTGTCAACCTTCCTGCAACAAGATTCACTTACCCCTAACTGAGGTCAATGAAAAGGTGAATGAATAAAGAGGTTTAAGAAAGGTTGACTATACTTGGTCAGGCTAAGGAGCTGTTTAGCTTGGTATCCTGTCCCTAACAGCAGTTACCTAGAGAAGGTATAAGAAAAAGGCAAGCATAAATTAAGTCATCCTGCTCCTCTTGGAAAGTGAATATCTCTGTCTCACCAGTGAGGCCTATGAGTTGATGCAAACTTGAACTGAAAAAATGTTAGAACTGCTATTTTATTCATGAACCAGAATATAACTTGAGCAATCTTAGGTACCTCTCATGCCAAACCAGGACTGAGCTTAAAGTGTGGGATTCTGATGACATGTCAAAGACAGATTAGTTGGGCACTGGATGGAGAGTTATCCCTAGGTTGTGTATCTCCTTTCCTGATAGAGGAAAGTCACTGCCTGCAAACCATCCTGACCTAAAATATTGAATAATTCCAGATGCACTTCCTGATGGGTTAGCTGACCAAAATGAATCACTTATCCTTTATCTATAGGTACAGGAGGCACATAACTAAACCCTGTCTTTATGTTAATGAGCCAGGGGAGGAATCTCATTTCTGTGCAGGTCATTAGATCTTTCCAATTGTCTTGTTTATATTTGATGACTGCAGAAGTTCACTGTGATGCTGAGCATTTTTTTCATCTAATGGTTAACAATCCAATTACTCTAATTTAAGTGAGTGATTATTTTATTGCATGTTATGAAAAGGGCATGAGTTTTGTAGGGTTTCTTGGCCTTTTCCTATGACATTTTAGTATTGCTAATGAGGGCAGATTCTTGGATGTCACAACTGTGTAGGTACACTGCAGTCAATAAGTACCTGAGCAAGTTGATGAATACCAGAGGTACTGGCATCTAACAATTTGGGTATTTACAGGGAGAAATTGGAACTTAAGCTTTCTTAAGGCTGAGGCCCATTGTAAATGGAGAGTTGTGTCTTCCTAATCTTTCTACGAGAAGATTTGGAGTGAGAGGAGTAGATTTGATCATGCCAGGAAGAGTCCATAGTGCTAGCATTTGTATTAATGCTTAAATGCATTGAGTTCCTGCATTTAAGAAGCTTTTCTTCTGATGGTGGCTGCAGGGGACATCTGCTGTTGTGTATTTCCACTGACTAAGGCAATGATATTAAAGTCAGAACAAGAGTGGAATATAACTTGGGACATATAGGACTACAGCCTCTCCTTTTGAAATAGTATCTTCTGTGTCCCAAAACTGACATTTAATTCCATGGCTTTTAAGATAAGCTTTTTCTCTCACAAGATCCAAAAGAAGACTATATGTGTGTGTACATGTATGTATGTAAATACATGACAAAAGCTTCCTGGTCAGTGTTCACCTTGCTGAGGGTATCAGCCTCACTCCGCCAATCTTTGAAACCCTGAATGGTAGAGCAGCATTTAATTTCTTTTTAATTATACAGTAAAGTATGAAGAGATGGTAGTTAACAGAAAAAAATTACTCTGGAGAGGTTTCTTAAAGAAACCAACTCCCCATCAGTGGAGCGCTGAAATCTGGAGAACTGCAGATCTGAAGAACAGACAAGGTGGATGTTGTATGGGGTCCCTGTTCTGTGTGTTGGTATAAAGGACACAGGAGAGAGAACAGAAGTTATTTCATGTGTGCTGTGAAATTAAGTTACAGAATTACAAATTGGACATGGGGAAATTTCCCCTTTAGGTGCTGCTTCTTAGTTATTGTTACATGAAGCTAATGCTTTCCTCTTCATACGTTCATCTGAAGTAACCTGTATTTATTCAAAGCCAGACTTCAACCACCTTCAGACCCTGATCCTACATGAAAGGGTTCAATAGGGAGAGTGGTATTAGAGGCAGAAAAATGGACAGCCTTCTTCAGCTGGAAGAAACCTTGCCTTCTGTTGTGTCCCAAAAAGGAGAGATGGATTAAGCATGGAAATTGTAACTTTGAATTTGAAACCAAGCTATAACTAACTAATCAAACATATACATCCTGCAAAAGTAAAGAGATCAAAAATTTCCTTACCCACACTGTCTGTTCTGGTTGTTCAACCATTCTCTGTTCTAGATTCAAGCACAGAGTGCAGTGAATGGCTACACTGGAACTAGAATATGACAGAGAAAAGCAAGGAAGACATAGGAATTATAGAGCTGAGAAAATGGAATAAAGTGATCATGGGTATGACTGTGAGAGGCCAGGAGAGAAAATGGGAGAAGGGTGTAGCCACATACCTTATACCTGCTCAAGTTAATGATGTTACGGGAATCTCAGACTGAATTTCACTCTTCGGGGAAGTGATTTGCAGACTTGCTACAATTCTTGTTTTCAGTCTCTTGTCAATGCTATTATTCAGTAACCTATTTTGATTTCTAAAGAATTCTCTTTCATATCCTCCAGCATCAGGCCTTCCTCACCCTTGGCTTTGTGGAGGAAGATAGCCTTCAGCTTGCTCTTTGGTTCCTTATTTGGTAATTGGAAGGAGATAGGAGAAGAAGCTTCCAAATGTTCCTTTAATACCTGAACTAGGAATCATGTCCTACTAAGTAAGAAGAGTGGGACAAAGTCTGTGAGGGTATCATAAGAGGTAGTATTAGGACTGAAGGTTTCAAAAGAGATCTATGCATTAGTGAGAGGAGATAATCTCCAGTCTGATCTTTTCATGTGGAAGGAGGAATGCTACTGTTGGTACATGATATCCCCAAGAATACATGGGGCAAGAGACCATGCATTAAATGCATTTATGCATTTACTGCACCTAGAAGCCACAGCTGAGATCAAAGACAAAATCAGCCTTGCATTCCTACAGTAAAAACAAGCACAAGGTGAGAAAGAGAAGGATTATAAGAGTAAGGAAACATGAAAATGGATCCTACATGTGGCTTTGAACTGAGACCAGGATTGTAAGCAGATGGCTCTCACCTCCAATGTTCTTTCTCTAGCACTACTGTCTTGCAAAGAGATGTTGATTCACCTAGGTCTGTATATACACATGTTTATCAGGAGTTATTTTTTGAGGATTTTAAGGATTGTCTACTTTTCAAAATTGAATTTGTGCATCTTTGAGTTTCATATGCCTGTATAGTACTTGATCCAAAATAAGGTTGTAAGCTCTTCGCCCTTCTGACCCTTCATTTCATTTTATTCTGTCTAATAAATGCAGACCTTCCTGTTCCAGTATGATACAAAATAGTTTGAAATTGATGTTCTCATACCGACTCAAATCAAGCCATCTTGGATGCTATCACTTCGGAGAGAGAGCTTTAGTGCTGTTCAGCCCTCCACCTGACCCGTATGGATGTGAGAGAAATGGTGTCTATTTGCCTTAGAAGAAAGCCATATTAATGTTTTGTGCTGATATCTGAACATTTTCAGGTCCAGGTTATTAGCTACCACTGTGCCCTGCAGAACTCATTCTCCATCCCTGGAGGGAACTAGGATAGCAGGATGCCTTTTATACCACACAGGTCTAAAAATAAGCCACCAGAACAACAGGCAGCAGAACAACTTCTGCAAGATGTTTATGTCCTAAACTCTTGGCCAACTTCCTTTCTAAGCTGTCACATTCCCCAGCCTGTCTGAATCCCATCTACAGCTTGAAGAGTTTCCATCTCATCTTGTGCACAGTCCATGAATAACTGCCTTGTTATGTATATGCACAGTGGAAGGGTGGGGTGGAAAAAACTCTGGTAGGAGCCTGTCTTGAGCTTGCAGTAAATACTTACCCAACAGAAACATCAATGAGATTTGGCAGCTGTGAGGAGGACATCTGGAAAATCATTTCAGGTTCCTAGGAAGTGATGGAGGCATTTGGTAATGGGTGGGGATATTCTTTCTTTCTCTTGCCATTTCTTGTCAGAGAAAGGGGAAGATCTAATTCCTCATTACTGATTTAAGGAAATTCCCTGTACCTAGAAACAATACCCTCTGCACCTAGCCTGTGCTTGCACTGTGTTTAGAGAAGTCTCAGAAGGAACCTTGAATAGTGTAATACCAGATTTGTCACTCCTCAACAGTCCCAGTATCTGTGAGAGTCATAGAGGCTGCCTAAGAATGCCAAGCAGATAAAGGCAGAGAGCACAATAAAGTCCATCAGGAGATATCGCTTTAAATCACTGAAATGTTTCTGTTATACTAACCCTTTTAACTTCTGAGTAATACAAACAAGGTAAAGCAATATTTTGTTTTTCTTCGCTGTATTCAGTTTTCTTCCTTGGCACTGGCCCATGACTATTTACCTAGAAGTGACTAAAATTAGAATATTAAATATCCCTCTTTAATTCAAAGGAGATGAGTCTTTCAATGTAATATACTTCTTTTACTCCACTATAAAATTTATAAGCACCCAGTCTTGTAGCTATGGTTTACAAATCACTAAACTTTCCTGTCCCAGTGATAAAGGATGTCACTCAATCTGGGTGCTTGAATGGTAAAATAGTTAAAATTTACCAGAATTAAAAATCGGTTAAGTTTTATTTATTTATTTATTTATTTATTTATTTATTTATTTATTTATTTGAAACCAAATAAATCCTTTGAAACTTAACCACTTGCTCACAGATATAAATATGTGTGGTATCTGGGTGAAGTCTTAGAAACAGCTCTGCACTTTCAGGAACAGAACCCAAGAGAGACATGGCACAGGCACATCCATTGGAGAACATGAATGATGAGAGGATTAGAAAACCCAGCACAGAGGTAGAAGATAGAATGAAAGAACAGGGCTGGGTAGGGAAATACCATGTCAAGGTAGTCTTCAGGTACATAAAAGTTTTCCCCAAGGAAGCAGGCTCTTAAATGTTTTTCATGTTCAGAAGGTACTGAGCAATAAGTATGAACTCAGATGAAAAAAAAGGGTGGTGCTTTCAGTTTTATCCTTCAGTACTGGACAAGATTCTACAAGCTGCCCAATTGATCTCCATCACTGGAGAATCTTATGAGCATTTTTCTTGAAGTGCCACCAAATGTTATTCCCAGCCTGTGAGGTACAAAGCAGCCAAGCAGCCTCACCCTTCCCAGAAGCCACCTGCTCTGACAAGGCATGAAGTGGGAGGCATGGCCCAGATATGTTGCAAGGGACTGGGCTTGGGGCCTTTTCCATCATTACAATTCCATGGAATAGTGATAGAGCATGCAATGAGAAGGCTAGTCTCCATAAGGTGCATGAATGTCATCAGGAGTATGAATGTGAATAGGGGGAATAATTGGTTCTTTCTAAACAAAGAATTAAATCAGCACTTTCAAGAATACTGCTGTTGCACAATAGTATTATCTACAAAATTGATATTTATTGGTATCTTTGTCCCTATGATGTTATAGACATAGTATGGTGGAATTACCATCACTCATAGCCCCAAGAAGTCCAGCTGCACTAGAAGCAGCTTATTTTGAAAACTAAATAGAAGAAAACAATTCCAAAAATAACAACCTTTCTTCCATGCTTTTAGATTTCATCTGACAACAGCAGAATGTCATTCTGTAGGTTATGTGAAATGGGGCAAACTCCCTCAAACTCTGTACCATTCAGCTTTTAACACCCACTAAGAACAGTGAGCTTTGGAAAAGCTCCGGAGCCCACAGGAAGAAGGAACTGGAGCTCATGTCCCTCTTTGCAATATGTGCAAATTGTGCCTTGTTTGCCTGACTCTTCTATCAGATGTTGCCCAAAATGCCTCACAGCAATGTCAAGATGCCAAATCAGAAGGATCCAGGAGGCCTCTGCACTGTGTGCAGTCAAAGGAGCTGCAGTTGTCTGAAGTCTGTGTGTCACTTAACTCAGGAAGGCAAATAGTGTTAGAAAACCTCTCTACCCTCCTGTGTCATAATAATCAACAATATAATTTATACAAGGAGACTACGACTTTAGGCAAAATTTATACCAGCTTGGAATAATTTATAGGAAATTGCATCTCAATAACTTGTGTTGTCTGGAGGTGTATAGTTTTTGCATATTTTGTAAATATTCTATAAATTCATACATTTTATCTGTATTTTATACATATTGCATTTAAAATAAAAAAACAAGCTCCACAGTTGAGAAAATCATAAGCATATGACAGAAATCTTGTGAGTGCATGACTTTGAGAAATGATCTTTTTAATATGGAGGTAGTGTACATAACTTTTTTTCTTCCTTCTTTCACTTCTTCACTTCACTTCACTTCACTTCACTTCACTTCACTTCACTTCACTTCACTTCACTTCACTTCACTTCATTATTTTCCTGATTCTCACTGCTGCAATTGTTGCTAGAGATGCATTTGAAACAATACATTTGGCTTTGACCTCCTCCTTTCGTCAGGAAAAAAGTTTGTCCAGTAGTGGAATTACCTTTAGAGGATGTTCCATTTGCTTACTACTTCATAGTTATCCTTTTTGATGTCACTCCCAAAGGTGTGAAGGTTCTGAACATTAACAGAATAGAAAGCAGCAGAACATTGTGCCTGTTGTGGAGCTCAGCTCTCCCGCACCTGCCCCAGGCTGCAACGATGGCAGCCAGGAGGTTAGACAAACTCTGAAAGTATTTTCTAGCTTGACGCAACTCTAAGGAGCTAAATTTTTTTGCTCAATAGCTCAACTCTTCTCAATATGCAGCAGAGCACAGTTAAATCTTTTTGCTCAATGGCTCAACACTTCTCAATACACAGCAGAGCATATAAGGAGCCACACAAATTTTCCTTGCAAAAGTTACACCTGCCCTCTGGGTGGTAATAGTTTATAGCTCCTCTTGTTTTCCTCACAGCTTTTTTATTTGCTTAAATGTTTATATGGTGCTTCCATCTTGTTGAATCTACAACAGCTTTCTGTCACATAAAGGGTGGAGGCATCTCTCCAGACACTGATTCCTGTAAACTAATGGCTTTGAATAGTTTAGATGAAAGGAACAGTTATTATAAAACATCCCATACTGGGTGCAGCTCTGTGGGTGGATTGAACACCAGTGAAAAAAGAGAGGAGCACTGTATTAGCTAGACACAGCACAGCAGGGTTTGGTGCTACATTAGCTCCATCTGTAGTCATCTAATAATCTCTTTTTAATTCTATCAAATACTATCTCCTGCAACACCTGCTGTTAAACTTTCTAAGGTAGATAGGAACAGCCAGTTGTATTTAGCATGAGTGATTATACCCCCAGCACACAAACTGAATGACTGTCCTGCCTTGTGTGCATTAAGTCTGGGGAGGACTAAACCACCAAGCAAGGTCTCTGCAAATGTAAGGATCTATATTTGGAACAAATATTTTAATTTTTTTCCCCTCTTGGCTGTCATTAGAGAACAGAAAATATAGACAATGCTCTCTACTAGAGGGGTTATTGATTATCTATGATCTTTTGAGGAGCTGTAGAGAAACTAGTAATAGAGGGATCTTCAGTGAATACAGGAGCAGGATGCTATGTCTAATTCTGTGCCACTGACACAGAAGAATCCTTTTTGTCAGTTAGGTAATAAGGCATTAAGGTCTTGTCATGTTCTAATTTGTGTGAGCAGAATGTGTTTAGACTGGGTGAGGAGGATGTTTTGGCATTGGATGATGAGGATGTTTGGTTAAGCCACTTGTTAAGTTTGGTAAATCTGACATCAAAGAGTTTGATAAGGTATTTCTAAGATCTTTGTGACTTCAGTGATGATGTTAGTACAGAAATGATATAAAGATAAATGAGCTGACACTTAACCAGTGAAAAAAGTTGCCCCCGAGTATATTATAGGGTAGATCAGTGGATATGGCTGTAGATGAAGTGGGATGGGTTGTGAAAACGCAAGGTTTCCCAGAGTCTTCCCTAGCAAATTTAACAGCTAACTGCTGATTATTCCACTCTTCTGGTCAAGAGCATTGTGTACAGAAGACATAATGAGATGCAATGAGCTACTTCTTGGATTGTGGTAATAAGTAATGTTAGACAGAACTCAAGAGACTAGCTTAAATTAGCATGTGATGACTTGCAGTGCTTTCAATGTAACTAGTTAGTGATAAACCTATGAAAAGCAGAAAAGCAGCAAGTATGTAATTAGACTCTACCTAAACAGAAGGCCAACAAGAACCTTCAGTAGCACAGCTCCACCAAGAAGTACAGGATACCTAAAGGATGTGAGAATGGTCTAAGTTTCTTCCAGATCTCTGTGAGCTGCGAACAAAAACCTCAGACGTCGCCACCCACAATGGCAAAGTACAGGAGAAGATCTGTAATCTACAGCTGCTCTGACCTCTGAAATTCTGCCATGTGGGGGGAGACTGGTGCCCAAGACAGCATGGACCCTTAGGGAGACACTCAGCACTTCACATAATGCAAAATCCATGTGAGAGAGACTTTCTCCTGCATTTAGTACAGGGGGACACTGATGTGACTTATAGCTTTAAGTTGTACTAGAAATGATCATGTTATAGGACACTGTGAACAGAAAATTATGAATGCTCTTTCCAGTAGACTGAAGAGTAGTGTTATCCATGTGGACATCCCAGTCAGGGTGTAATATTACTTTATTTCTCACCAGCCCAGACAGGGGTGAATCACAGGGCTACTTTGCTTATCTTCAAATGGCAGATGATTGCCCTTAGTCTCAAGTAATTCATTCAAACAGCAGAAGGCAGGGCTTTTAGTGGAGCTAACAGAGGAGGCCATTGAAGTCTTTCACCTTGAAGCATCAAGAAAGTTTGAATTCTACCCCAGGTCATCTCCTCTCTTATGCTGTATTCAGACCACAGACACTTCTCTAGTTGTTGCCCATCTTTTCCCAAGATCTGTACATGTATCTTAGTCTTGGCCATAACCCAGCTGTCACTAAAGTCTCTGAAAAGACTTTCTTTCACCTCAGTGGTTATTGGAACATAAAATCAGCTGCATGGACAACCCTTTTTGGTGTTCTTCACTTTCTCGTAAGAATGTAAGTTTTTATTCCTAAACTGTGGTAGTCGGGGAATGAAGACACAAAATATGGAGAAAATAATTTTTCTAATCAGTAAAAGAGGCTTTCTGCTCTGGAGAAAATCCCTGTCTCCTTTCCTTTCCAAGGACTCAATGCAAAACACGGGCAAATGCAGCTAATGAAATTCTATTTGTCTTAATGCCCCTCTGGGCACAGGAGATCCTTAATGATCAAACTGACATGACACTATTAAGTTCTGTGCCTCAAAACTCTGAGACAGTCCCAGCAGATAAATGATATAACATGTTTCCCATTATGCTATTACCATAAAGCCAGACAGTCTTGTGTTTACCACGTAAATAATTAGTCACCAGGCAAATCAGAAAAAAAAAAGTAAAAAAAAAAATCCCACCATCACCTTAAATTACCTGTGAAACATTTACCTCCGTTTGTCTTTTAGGGCACTTATTTTTTGTCATGTGGTCCTGATTCTTGATTAGTTTAACAAACCCTCTGCCTTTTGACAGCAGAAGAAAAGAAGAGGTGATTATTACAGTTACTGCTCTTGCTTTGCCTTGAAAGTCCATTCTAAAGAAGGCATTAGAGAAGGCTTTCTTGTGGCTGAGAGATCAGATTACCACAATTAAAGTAAAAAGGTGTGGTGCTATTTACTCTGCATGTTATGACACATGAAAGAAAGTGATTCAGGCAAGAAAAATAATTAGACATTAATTTGTGTTTGGCAACTATGTTTCATATGCGTGGCCCACAGAGCTTAGATAAAAAGCTATTTTGTCTGTGTAAGCTTGGAGGAGGGCTTATGCTGCTGTACTACATTTTACTAAGAGTTGTGTGTATGTGTGTGTAGATGAGGAAATATGTGGGGCTAACTAACCTCCTGGTTGTACACTAATGGCACCACCTTGGATTAATTTCTCATCGTGAAGCCTCATATTGTCACTTAGGTTTCACTTAACTGGAAAATTGTTCTGCAACCCAGAAACACACCCCAGGTTTTGACAAAATTCTAGCAAATCTGAGGAGAAAACAGTTTCTGATGCAGTTTATACAGATGTATATAGGATTTTGTTGTCAGAAACTCTGAAGGTGCAACTCTAAAATGTAAATTAGCTAAATTCCTACAGGTTTCTTTGAGCTAGGGGGGTAACTGTAGTGTGCTCCCATCACAGCTCAAGGGGAAGTTCAGTCTTTGCAACTGCATAATATGATTGCAATAAATAATGTGCAATCTTCTCTTGCACCCTGAGAAAATATTTCATTTATTATACTGGCAATAATGCACAAGGAAGCAAGCTCCAAAACATCCATGAGGCTTTCAGAGTGTCAGACCCAGGTTTAGCAGTGAGTTAGAAATGCAGGATGTTAGGACTGTGAAAAATAATGCAAGATGAACATGATCAGCATGGTTACAGAACTGCTTCCTTATCATAAATAGTTTCAGCAATAAATTCTTGACAAATCCAGTTAACTTCAGACAGGGCAGTTTCTGTGATAGGCAGAAGTTAATTTCACAAAAATGATCTTGAACTGGCATTCCTGAAGTTTTAAATAAAATAAATACATAAATACATAAAATATAGTCTCTTCATTAGAGAAACCACCCTTAAAATGCAAGAAACAGAAAAAAGAAGCTTTAAAAAGAAGGTCTGCTATCTTATTTTCATTTCTATTTTCAGAGTAACTCTCTGCACAAAGTTGTACAGTTCTGCTGACTTCACAACAACCTAATGCTAATGTCACTATGACAATAGCAGAAGATTTGGCCCTCAGGAGAGTATACTCATATCCCTATAGAAATAACTTAGTTCAAGGAAATAGCAGTTATTCATAACGTGAAAAGAACAAATACATGAAATGTAAATCCACAGAGCTTCATTTTTCCCACAAAAGAGGCTTTTTGCATAAATCTTCATTACTCATTGCAAAGAGGCAGTTTTAATATTAATGAAAAGTTTGCTGTTCTTATATCAATATGTATGTTGGACTGTTTGACTGAGTAGGAGAAGGGAATGTATTTACATTAGTAAATAAAATAAAATTTCTGAACATACAGGAAAAGTCCAACCAATGGAATTGTGTTTGTTTTCTTATAAAAGTTTGTGGAACCATTTTTATAGAACAGTCTAAAATGATATCATTTACTCTGTGAGCTGGTTAAAAAAATATATTGATTTAATTTGGCAATTATTGTCTCTTTTCTTTCTGCCAACCTAATGTTAATCTTCCAGACAAGAGACACTGAATTTTTTACATAACATTACAAAGCATTAATTCTAATCTGGGAGCTACTTAGTCTAGGGAATGCCTGTTACTTTGGTGAAATGCTTTTATTGGCATGGCACTGGGATGGCTGCATTACTTTGGAACTGGCAGAGAGTTGTTAGTTCCTTCTGTAAACTACAAGAGTTTCACAGAATCTCTTGATGAATTTTGTTTTTGCAGTGGTTGGTCTGGGCACTGCATGGTCAGGGTAAGACAAGCACAACTGCTCCAGGTGAAACTGGAGATCTGCTTAGACCAGTAGCCTGTCTGCAGCAGTGGCCAGTAGCAGCTATTAAGGGCAGAGAATACAAATAAGACAAGCATGTGGTGATTATTCCCCAGGATTTGTTCTTTGCCTCCAGCTGCTGGTGGCTTAGGGATATCTCGAGCCAGAACTGGCGCCTGCCAAGCCAAGAGCCGCGGAACATCAAACATGCAGAAAGGCACTTTCATGTGTATCATGAGCAGGACAGAGTGTGTTTATGAAATGCTACTAAATGTCCATTTTGAACCACGAGCTATTTTTAAGAAGAATGAATACAAATGTTTCTCTAGAAAGATAAACATGCAACTGTTGTATTCATTTCTGAGTGCTTTTGAATGCTCTGTATTTACTAGCAGGTGTCAGCACTAAGAAACACAATTAAGGTCTGGATAGTCATGGATCATAATGGTGCTGCTAGGTAGCTTCATTTGCTTAAGGTATAGCTGCCCCAGGGGACTTGGAAGGTGACCAGAGTCACTGACAGGCTGGTAAAATGTAGGTGCACCCTCTAAAGTCTCAGAAATGCTTTCAAAAATAAAATAAGTGTGGTGTTTCCATTGTGTTTCAGAAAACAAACCCTTCAGGAAGAAAAAAAATAATGGAAACTTATGAAACATAAATTGGATACACTCAAAGTTAATGAAAGGAAAATCTTTTTTCCATTTTAGTTAATGTCTTAAATTAGAATTTTGGTATAAAAGCTGGAAAACAGATGGAGAGGATATATATTTTTTTTTTAATAATTTGTTAGTGGATTTAAGGCTCATGAATGAAAGTACCTAATAATAGCACTGGCTAGACCTTAGTGTGGACTGCAGTTACATTGGTTTCTTCACCATAGTTCTCCCACTGCATTGCAGGGACATGTTGGTGTGTCCCACAGCCTTGTCTAGTGCCTCCTGCTGGTCTAATTCAGACAGAAAACCACTCCTGCTCTACTCTTTCCCCAATAACCCTGACTTGGATTACATCTTGTGATTGTTTTTTATTCCATTCTCCATTGGACTCCAGTATAGTCCATTTCTGACAGTCTGAATGGAAATCTTTTACTTCACTTTGACCAGTCTAATGCACCTTGACCTGAAAACCTTACACTGTTCTTATCTTCTGACCTTCTCAGTTTTTCACCCCCTTCTCTAGCTGAGGGCTACTTGTTGTATCACATTATCCACTGGTCCTTCTACTGCTTTTGGTAAAACTCATCAAACTGTAAATGTACAATGTACACTAACAAACCTATTAAGGAAAGATTATAAATCTTGACATTGTCCATCAAATATTGTTTTTCTTTAAAAAAAGCTTTTCTTTTTCCATTCCACTGCTTCACATCACTTTCTTCCTGCTTTTATCAGCCATCTTGTTTGCATAGCTGCTTCCCAGGATATTTGTCATGGCTGGCTTACAGCACACTCTGCTGATTTACAGCAGCAATTAATAATTTCATATCTGTTGGGAGGGGATGGATTTCTATCTTACAAGGATGAGTAGAAAATGATACCCACAAGTCTGAAGAATGCTGTTGAGCATTTTTTCATCCAAATCAAAACACAGGGTTCACACACAGGTGACAAGCTGGAGAGGAAGATGTTGAGCAACTATGGAGGGCATCAGAGAGCTGCTTATAAGTCCCAGGTGGGAGTGGGACTGACGTTCGGTCCCGACTCAGTGATGTCTATCCTTCCACCCTGCTGAGTGAGATCCTCTGCTCTTGTTAGTCCAGCTTGTCCCGTTGGCATCCCACACTGGAACTGGCTGACCCTGCTTGAGCTTTAATGCTGCGAGTGCTGCAGGTCAGTGGTGGAGAAGCTGTAAGCAAAGTTGTGTAATTAAACTTGCAAAGCACCAGCCCACACTCTAGACAGTCCTATCTGATTCTTAACTTTATGAGCAACCACACTGACACACACTATTGATTGTTAGGGGGGGAAGGAAAAAAATAGCCAGGTTTGCTACTTTCATTAAAATCTTTCTGGGCCAGAGTTTTGATGTATATCCTTCTTTGTATGCTAACTCACAAAGGCAAATTGGAGCCAAGAGGAACTGCTAGCTTTCTTTGCAGATAGCAAACAGCAGCAGAGTGAAAAACAGAAGTTTTTACTAACACAAAGCAGCAAGAGACCCTTCTTTAAATCTGGCCTTTATTTCATTTCTGGGTATTCATTCAGCAGAGACAGCACTGATTGTCTCAGGCAGTGGACTGTGAAAAGTCTGCAAGTGCAAGGGGCACACAGACCACATCAATAATAATAAGCTTTAGTAGATGCCCATAAATTGTTCCTGTACCAAATACTGTTTATTTCAATGTACCTGAGTGTTCCTTGGTAACTGTGTAACTGTACTTCTTATGGCTTCCAGACCTGTCTTCATCCTGATGTTGTCTGGCATTTAAACTCCCTCAGAGCTTAGCACATTTTTGACCTTGCCCCATGTCAGCTGCATGGCTTTCCCTTCCCACTCGGCTAATCCACCATACTCTCTTCCTCCAAATCTTTCATACAAACACACTAAACCAAGGTTGATAAGCAGCTGGTACAAGAACACTGAGCTGCCCCCGCTGCTAAATCTCAAGGTTGAGCAAGTTTCTAAGTTGGCTAGTTTTTCAGGTGAGGGGAGTATCTGTCAGATGATGAGAGCCTTTGGGGTCTTTACTGACCAGTGTTGAGCACACTGTCAATATTCAAAATTATTCTTATCAAAATGATAAGAACAAGCAAGCATTGACCTGAAACAGGTAACACCTGCATTAGTATATTCCTGGGTATAAACCTGAAACTGCTGGGGCGACAGGGAAAGGAGGGAGATGGAAAGTCTCTCTGGGATTTATTGAATGCTTTTAGCCATTTGAACTGACTATAAGCTGAAGGTACCTTGGATAAGGCCTGAAATGATGGCTTTGTACACATATATAGATCCCTTTAATAACCTGGATGTACACAATTGCCTTTCAACCTAGAGAATTATATAACACTTCACATGGTTTTGCAAGGAGTGTACCAGGGAGTATTTGAAAGGATCTGAGCCAAGAAGCTGTACAGACAGCAAGGCGTCTGTGTTGCCACTACAAAGTGGATGTTAATTACCTAAAACAATACATGTAATAGGCGAAGAGAAAAATGCTCTGCATTGCCTTGCCATACCCACTCATCTAGTGCATCTCTAACTGCACAGTTATTTAGCCTGGAGGGATCATAATTAGCTGCTTCATAAATTAATAAGAGAAAGGAGGAGGGAAGGGGGAAAAACTACCAGTGCAAGAATGGTGGGAAACTTTAGATAGGATGTTTCTCGAAGAATGTCGTTAGCACGCATAATTGCTTCATTAAATAAAGACACATACTAATGCACAGGGATTCTCCGTACCTCGAGAGAGAAGTGTTGCTTGATAGGCACAGTGTGGCTCCTAGTTGAAGGACATGCTGGAGGTGCCAGGCAAATTCCAGGTGACTGCCATGCTGTGCCCAGCATGCTGAAAATCTTCCCAAAGTTTATGGTAAAGTAATTCGTGGCCAAGCGTGAATAATGACCCTCTCATTTCATCCAAGGCACTCAGTGTTATGTTCACCAATTACTGAAGTCTTGTGTGGTTCATCGTAAGCAAGACAAGTGTCATTGTCCCTGTTGTATAGATAGAGAAACTGAGGCAGATGGTAATACATTTTACTCCAAGTCACTTGGCAGGTCAGGGTCAGGCCAGCTGCACTCACCACCACTGCCAAACTCCAAATGGTTATAATGAACCTATTGGAATCCCATTTACATTAGTTAATAAAAAACAATGGATTTTACTTCCTCTGTTATGCAAATAATTTACAAGGTGGGAGAACCATCTACCCAGTCCTCAACCAGACACTAGACCCATTTAGTTAATTAGCTGGTTCCAGGCTGGCAGTTGGATGCACTAATATATCTTCATGCACAGTTACCACAGTCTGTTTTGGAACAAATGCTCTTATGATACAGTGGAAGTATCTCCAAAAGTACAAGAAGGGGACACATGCCCTCTCTGACCAGAGGCACTGCACCACATTCCTTTTTTTGTGAAATCTGCTCCATAGACTTCCACAGTTTTAATCTGTTAATACACAGCAACTCATCTTGGATCCAGAGGCTGCCTTTATGGGCTGTTTCTGCATATTTTTTTCCCCTTAAAAGCCAGGCCTCTTGAATCACAGGGAGGTGAGGGATGTGACTTGACTGTAGTCCAACAGCAAGTCTCAATGACTCAGTCAGAAGTGGAATTCAGCTCCCAGGCTTCAAGGAAAACTGGGCCAAAAGGAAGCTCTGATTTTCCCATTCTGTATTGGCCAGCAAGCTAAAAGTTAGGCAAATAGTAAGTATGTCCCACCCTGAGCAATATGGAGAGTGTGCTTTTTAAAACTGCAGCTGGCCTTTTTTGATGGTAACTAGCTTTCTAAGGGAATACGTGAGATTTTGATAGAAAGGCACGTGGAGTATTTTCTGTCTGATTTTAAAGTATTCCATGTATGCTTATTTGCATTCATCCTTACTAAACACTTCATCTCCTGAGCTTCTTCCTCTTCCCTCAGTGCCGGGGTGGGTTTTTTTCTGTTTTCAAATGTCTGTTTGCTCTTCCTCCTTTTTCCTTTTCTGGACGAAGATCTGGCAATTTCTCTAATGAAAACAGTTGCTCACATCCAGAAAGCTTTTTTGCTTTACATTAAAGACTTACATTATTTTTTTACCCTACCTCTCAATGCCCATTTTAGATTGTGCATCTCCTGCAAAGTCTTGCTTTATTTCCTTAGCTCCCTGTGTGCTGCCCCACAATTAGGATGTTGATGGCCTTCCTGGTTATATCTTTGCACTGATTCTCTGTGTCTAACCATGACTCTGTTCCTGACTGCCTTTTTTCTTTTTTCTCTTCTTGGAGCCTCCTCTGCTTTCCTCAGTCCATCTCAGGCTTCCCATTGTGCTGTATACCTAGGACACATTTTCATGCTGTTTTCAATGCTTAGAGGAGCAACTTTCTTCCCAGGGTAATAAATTCAATAATGCCATTTTCAAAGTAAGAATAGGTTATACCAGCCTGTTTTTCAGTTAAAGCTTGGGGAAAGTGAATGTCCAAGTCCTGATTCAGAAAATTTTTGAAAGTCTTACACTACGTGACTGAATTAATGCGCCTGACTCTGCCAAATCCCTGACCAGGTCTTCTCTATCCCTTCACCAGGGAGGAAAGCTAGAGAAAACCTTTCCATCAAAGATTGAGCTGGCAACAACAAGCTTTCCCCCTCCCTCCCCTTTTTCCCATTATAAATTTCCATGGCACAATAAAGCATTTTCCGACCAAGACTAGTGCTGAACATATTGACAGAACTAAATACATTGAGCCATTTAGATTTGGGGTTTTCTGGTTGGTTGGCTTACTAAAACTGTTGACTTTCAATGGCAAAGTTCCCACTGACTTCAGAGGGACTTGGATTTCTCCCTGTGTGTGGTTAGAGCATCTATGACCCTGCCTTGTGTGAAATATGTCACGATCAAATTCTTAAAGGTAAACAAACACAGGTGGCAAAAACACAGCAAAATTCCAAACCTTCCATCTAGAATTATTAATTTCTTACAGTGCTGTAAAGTGTATAAAGTATATCCTTCTTAATAGATTTTTGTACTCTTAATTAAGTGCTGGTTTTCAATAAAGTATATTCTTTTTGGCCTGAGGATATTCAATCTGAGGCCTTTCACCCACTACAGAAGCAGTGAAAAGAGGTTTATGATAAGCAGGAACTTTTAAAAGATACATTCTGCAAGTCTAAGTAGTTCCTTGACAGCAATGGTAAGAAACCTATAGTTTTATGGAGTTGGAAAATCTCATGTATTAAAAACCTTGGAGTGATTTAGGTCTAAGTACTTCAGATTCTTGACTTCAAGCCTCATCTTAATTTCATATATTTAACTTAATTAATTTCAATGGGTTTATGATGACTTACAGTAAAGTGGGTGGGTTAGACCTCTCATTCCTACTTTGATTGTGCAATGTGGTTCCATAAGCATCCAGATAAATCTAGTTTTCTCTCCGTGAGGTTGAGTCATTAACTGGGTGGTGAGAATGCAAGATCTAGTCTTCCAGCATGCAAGAAATGAGCTTTTGTGGGACCATAGGCCATGCTTTGCACTCCTATGAAGGGCTCCTCAGGACAAATGAAAACCAAGATAGGTGTGAACCACTCCCACAAGGATCATGAGAGAACACAAAATGACCCTTCTCTAGCTGTCCCATAAGCATACCTTCACCCACTCATTCTGGTGTTGCAGTCTCTTGCAGCTCACGGGAGGGGCTGAGGATAGCTCTGGTCATGTCCTGATGGCTTCTCGTGTCAGCCTGGTTCTCTAGGGATAAGAACAGTCACATGGAGATGGGTGCCGTTGTCAGGCTCTACATCTTAATACTAATTCTTCAGCACACATACATGGGGAATTTAATTCACTCTCTAGCAACAGTCAGGACTTAAACATCCTTAGCTGTGGTGGCTGATGGCCTCAGTCCCTACTCAAGTACTGCATGTAGCAGCTGCCACTTTTGCCTTTAAATCATTAGCAGAGGCATAGTTCTTTACTCCAACACCACCCCAAGTAACTGGGCAACATTGACCTTATAACTTCAAAAATCACCCAGTTGGCAAAGCCTCTGTCAAACAGAAATTCAAGTGAAGTTCTGAAACTATGAACCATGGATATCAAGTAAAAACCAAGCACTTCTTTCATAGAAGCATGAAGGTAATTAACTCTTCAAAGTCTCTCTTGTGTGTAGGACAATTAGGATTGTTCTTGAGATAGCCATATATAAACATGGATTCCTTCCTGTTGAAACTGGCCATGAAATCAGGCAACTGGGCTTTAATTGCAGTACTGGTGCTGTGTGGGCTTTTCAGTGGATCCCCTCTGTCCTTCCCTCTTCCACTCATCCTAACCCTGCTCTGCCAGAGCCTTGTAATGTGCTACAAAATGAACATGATGCAGAGGGAAAGCAGGGTGTGAGGTATTCTTCCTCTGCTTCCTGCTTGGGAACATCAAATGGCATAATATTTCCTTTCGTGATATCCCAAAGTGTTTTAAGCTCTATGAATCAACTTATGTTTGACTCCTGCAGAGGCAGATAAACAAGGCAGACATATGAGGGAGTGAGATGACAGCAAGGAGTTCTGCATATAGGGCACTTGATTTAAAGGGCACTAATCTTTCTGCATAGATGAAGGAAAAGGACTACCATTGTCCCGGGATTTTCCTTGTGCCTTTCCATAGCCAGCCATGGATCAGGAGAGCTGTGTATATGGCATTTATTTGGAGAATGTTTAGGAGAGCAGACTAATGCAAGGACCCTCTCAGCACAGCTGAACCATCAGCCCAAGAGTGAAATGTCTCTTTGCACCCTGTATAGTGAATTTAAGCTGACTTTAAGATCACAAAAAATAGAGATCTTTACATTTCTCTGCTGCTTCTGCCTTAGTTATTTAAAGCACTTCACAAAGCTGCTGGAGTCTTCAGCTCCCCCTCCCCAGTAAATGTATGCCTTGCACTGCTGATGCGCAGAAAAGTTAATTGATTTAATTTAAGTCACATCACATCCTTGGCAGAGCTGTGAAAAGAACCTGGGAGACCTGGGGAGGGAATCTCTTCTCTCCTCTCTCTGTGAGGTTTTAACAGCCACGCTGTCAGCTAGGAGACAGATTTCATCAGCACAGAAGTGTCACTGGACCTTGCTAATAAACAGATTTATGCAGTCTTCCTTACAAGATCTAGCACAGGACAGAACTATNGGGTGGTGAGAATGCAAGATCTAGTCTTCCAGCATGCAAGAAATGAGCTTTTGTGGGACCATAGGCCATGCTTTGCACTCCTATGAAGGGCTCCTCAGGACAAATGAAAACCAAGATAGGTGTGAACCACTCCCACAAGGATCATGAGAGAACACAAAATGACCCTTCTCTAGCTGTCCCATAAGCATACCTTCACCCACTCATTCTGGTGTTGCAGTCTCTTGCAGCTCACGGGAGGGGCTGAGGATAGCTCTGGTCATGTCCTGATGGCTTCTCGTGTCAGCCTGGTTCTCTAGGGATAAGAACAGTCACATGGAGATGGGTGCCGTTGTCAGGCTCTACATCTTAATACTAATTCTTCAGCACACATACATGGGGAATTTAATTCACTCTCTAGCAACAGTCAGGACTTAAACATCCTTAGCTGTGGTGGCTGATGGCCTCAGTCCCTACTCAAGTACTGCATGTAGCAGCTGCCACTTTTGCCTTTAAATCATTAGCAGAGGCATAGTTCTTTACTCCAACACCACCCCAAGTAACTGGGCAACATTGACCTTATAACTTCAAAAATCACCCAGTTGGCAAAGCCTCTGTCAAACAGAAATTCAAGTGAAGTTCTGAAACTATGAACCATGGATATCAAGTAAAAACCAAGCACTTCTTTCATAGAAGCATGAAGGTAATTAACTCTTCAAAGTCTCTCTTGTGTGTAGGACAATTAGGATTGTTCTTGAGATAGCCATATATAAACATGGATTCCTTCCTGTTGAAACTGGCCATGAAATCAGGCAACTGGGCTTTAATTGCAGTACTGGTGCTGTGTGGGCTTTTCAGTGGATCCCCTCTGTCCTTCCCTCTTCCACTCATCCTAACCCTGCTCTGCCAGAGCCTTGTAATGTGCTACAAAATGAACATGATGCAGAGGGAAAGCAGGGTGTGAGGTATTCTTCCTCTGCTTCCTGCTTGGGAACATCAAATGGCATAATATTTCCTTTCGTGATATCCCAAAGTGTTTTAAGCTCTATGAATCAACTTATGTTTGACTCCTGCAGAGGCAGATAAACAAGGCAGACATATGAGGGAGTGAGATGACAGCAAGGAGTTCTGCATATAGGGCACTTGATTTAAAGGGCACTAATCTTTCTGCATAGATGAAGGAAAAGGACTACCATTGTCCCGGGATTTTCCTTGTGCCTTTCCATAGCCAGCCATGGATCAGGAGAGCTGTGTATATGGCATTTATTTGGAGAATGTTTAGGAGAGCAGACTAATGCAAGGACCCTCTCAGCACAGCTGAACCATCAGCCCAAGAGTGAAATGTCTCTTTGCACCCTGTATAGTGAATTTAAGCTGACTTTAAGATCACAAAAAATAGAGATCTTTACATTTCTCTGCTGCTTCTGCCTTAGTTATTTAAAGCACTTCACAAAGCTGCTGGAGTCTTCAGCTCCCCCTCCCCAGTAAATGTATGCCTTGCACTGCTGATGCGCAGAAAAGTTAATTGATTTAATTTAAGTCACATCACATCCTTGGCAGAGCTGTGAAAAGAACCTGGGAGACCTGGGGAGGGAATCTCTTCTCTCCTCTCTCTGTGAGGTTTTAACAGCCACGCTGTCAGCTAGGAGACAGATTTCATCAGCACAGAAGTGTCACTGGACCTTGCTAATAAACAGATTTATGCAGTCTTCCTTACAAGATCTAGCACAGGACAGAACTATGAATAAGGCTGAAAAGCATGGTGGGGAGAGGCATTCACTAATGATAAGTGGCAGATTAGATGCAGGGTGAATATACTGCAAAACAGAGTTTTTGCCCCAGATGAACCTTAAAACCTCAGCACATAATTTTCCCCATTCATACAATTTTTCCAGTTGTCTCTCTCCAAAGTTACAGTACTGAGTTTTGTCTTAAAATTCAGAGGTGGGTTGAAAAACAAAATGAGAGAGCTGAAAAGGGGAACTGATGAGTCTCCCCACACAGAAAATGGGAAGCCCTGGTCTCATAAAATTTCTTGTGAAAAAAAGGAAAGAAAAGGCAATTGCAAGGCTAGAGCAGGTGGATTTAAATCTGAAATAAAATCTTGAGCAAGCAGGATGTGAAAAAGAGGTGTTGCTTTTTGTTTGTTTTCTTTGACTGTTTTTTTAATTTTTTTTTGCTGTTGCTTTTTGTTTGTTTTGGTTTGTTTTTTCTGTGTGGTTTTTTGGTTGGTTGTTTTGGTGGTGTTTTTGTTTGTTTGGTTGTTTTTGTTTGTTTGTTTTTTGTTGTTGTTGCTTTTTCTCCTGGAGGGAGAAAGCCTGGCATGAACCCCCCTTTCTTAATGAACATGTTCTGAAGAAAGATGGAATCAAGAGATTGAAGTGCTCTTTACATCAGAATTAGTCAAATCAGCTGAACCAGAAGCAATAGATTATAATACAGCTTTAAATGTCATTTGTGGCTTCTTGTGCCAGCCTTATGACACCTGTCTTTGACATTCAGCAGCCTCACACAAGGCTCTAAAGGGAAATAAATTTATTTCCTTTCTCTGGCCTAGGAAACTGTTGCATCATATTTCTTTTTTTCTCCTGTTGCCAAGATTTCTGACTCACAGTGCATGGGGATGGTATTGGTGCATGGGGATGGGATTGGTGCATGAGGATGGGATTGGTCACAAGCTGTTCCTTGTTTTTCAGATAAACTTACAGGCTGGGGCTTCACAGTCAACAGCACAACCAGGTGGAATGCAAGGTAGGTGAGAACCAAGCACTGGCAATTGCCAGGCAGGCATGAAAACTGCACATAACTGTTTATCCTCTCAGGCATCTTTGTTGGTGTTTTCTAAGAAAGAAGGGCATTATTTTAAAGTTCTTTATATTAATATATTTGCCTCCCGTGTGTTTTCCCAGACCAACACACCAAACATGTCTTTACTCATCCTGTTCTCAGAACAGAATTGATCATTAGTTTTTAAAGGTGAAGCTCTTGCCTTGTTGCAAACTTGTCAAGTGCTAAGTGATGGAACCATGCCAGACAAGTGGGAAAGGTTCAAAATAATTTTTTGCAACCACAGCACTGGACTTTTTTTCTCTCTCACCATTTTCTTATGGCATGTTTGCTCTGCAAATGCCAGCACAGAGGGAAGACATACTGCAGCTCAGTAAGTTTTACTGTCCAGTCTGCTTCAGCCCATGGTGTGGCTGTGCGTTTAGCTATTGCCTCCTCAAAAAGCAGATAAATCTACTGCCAGTTTAGCAGGCAGAAAGCAGAGGAATACAAATACATTTCCATCATCAAGGACCCTACCTGGTTCAAGGAGGCCTCTGGAATTGGCAACAGTCAGAATTGCCCTAAAATGGACCCCTATATTCCTTGTCTGTAAAGGATTTTATGGGTGCCACATGAAGAGTTCACTGAAGTGACTGGACCAACTTACATTTATCTCTCTTCTGATGTACGGTCCTTCTCCTCACTCAGCTCCAACTCTGTGTATTGAGCAGTTTGCTACCAGCCAGTACTGGCAGTGCTGGAGAGGTGTGATCTCCTGGGCAGATATCCCTGCCTAGCTCCAGTGCAACCAACAGGAAATCCAGGCTCCATGAGCTGCTGCTGCTGCCCCTGGCAGGTAAATGCAGCCTGTATTGAAATCAAGGGTGTCACAGGTACCAATTACAAAGATAGTAAAATTAAAGCTCACTCAGGAACAGGGCTGTAATTGCACCTCTGAATTTTGCTGTGAGCTATTCTGAAGCATGTGGGATAGATGTTGCTCCTGATTTATTACTGTGCATGTTGATAGCAAGTTTGTAGCACTTCCTTTCCAAACTCCATTAATTTGTGTATTGGAACATGTGTGCCCACCCTTGGTAATGCAGCTACTTCGGGGGGAGAAAATGGTTGCTCTTTTAAAGCAAACTGTAGCATTAAGCAACTATTTTTGGATAAAAAGAGAAGTAGACTTTACCTAAAAAGAACTGCAGGAGATATGAAAGCAGAAGGCAATTATGCAAATTGTAATTGGAACAGGATTAATCAGGCTGAGCCATTTACTTTAGCTAAGCGTGCCATGGGTTTTAATGGTATGAGTGTGCCGGGGGAGTGGGGCTGGCTGTACCTGGGATTTGCCACTGCCTGTACCTGGGAGATGCCACTTCTAGCACCACAATAACCTTAATGCCACTGAGAGCATGAGTTGACACCAGCTCCACTGGACAAAGAAGCGACAGTACCCTAGGGTGTCCGTGGTCTCTATTCTCATCTGCAACTTCATTCATCGTGATAAGGGCACTGAAGGACAAAGGAGACTTTGCCTTAATGTTCAGGATAAGAAAGGTTAGGGCAAGTAGGAAAAGAAAACAAAGTGTGCTACTGCTGAACCACCTGGAACTTGTCTTAATTACTTGGAAGTAAGGTCTCACAATGTTTTCATGGCTGTGCCCAGGCAGCTTTAAAGGGCATTGCACCACCAGAGTCTATCCAAATGCAAATGTGCTCCTGTATATGGGGAAATAGGCTACACTGGAAACCAAATTTCTTACCAGGAGGAAAACATGCTTGTGGTTCTTGTCTCTGGATGTTCTTGGTATATCTCATTCATCCAGAATCCCACAGCTGCCAACCTGGCAGTTCACCATGCTGGTGAACTCTTTCTGCAAAACATTTTTGAGTTATGAAAAAAAAAAAAGAAAAAAAGAAAACCAATGAAAGGTGACTTCATAACTACCTTAAAACTGAAGGAATTGATAGCAACTCCTTAAACTCATAAATATGAGTTAATATGTGCTGAAAGTAATTGTTATCATCGTATGTGGTTAAAATTACTCACCAACAAGTTAAAACCAAACATTACATCCAGGTTCATTGCTGAAATACCCTTGCTGCCATATGAAGTGCAGAATAAAAGAGCAAGTACAGGATAAAACTCCCCCTATGTTGTCTGTTGTTTTTGATTCAATGCTAACAGAGCAGGGAATTTCACACTCAAAACAGTAAAGATGAGTGAAACTTCAGCTTCTGGTTTCAGCCAAAAGTAGGAAAAACAAAATGAAGATTTTCAAATCTCAAAATGCTAATGACACTTAGACTGTTCAAGTAATCTCTTTACTGTCTCTGTGATCTGTGCCTTTGTGCTTTAAATCATTTTCAAGAAGTTGCATAGTTCAGTCCTTTGGGTACTGGTTGCAAAAGAGGGAACCTAATCATTAGAGAATGGGAAGGTTGGTTTTTTTGCTGGTCCAAGCACTCCCACCTGTTCTCTTTGTGATCTTTGACAAATAACTGAGACTTAAGATTTTAGTTGTCATCTACTTCTGGGTTCATGACTTGTCTGTGCAGCACTGAGCTATGTGCATGTTATGGGACATTTGCTTTCACATCCTCTGACAGATCTGAGGACACCTGAGGCTGAACACACTTTTAAAATGGAGACTGTCGTGTCTCTCTGCCAAAGTTTTACTAACTTAAAAGAGGTGCAATTACACCTTACCTTTGCACCTGGAATGGATGTTACATAGTTTGATTCTGCAGTGTTTTGAATGGGATTCTTGGAAAAAGCTTTGGATTCTGAATGAAAATTTCAGTAGGAGCTTTTCTAAATACTTTTGCTGTATAAGAGTGATTTGCACATAACCAAAGCTTCTTTAACACAGAGACTGGCTGCCATAAGAAGACTATTTCAACATACTAGTTTCATACCCTGTTCAGCAATGAACAAGCCAAACCCCCAAATTATGAATCTGGTGTAATATGAATATTGTCAGACACTCTGCTAATTTTGTATGAGTGCATGTCAGCTGGGATTTAAAAATAAAAACAAAACCCCACCACAAACATGATCCCCCTCAGTCCTCTCCTGACAGAAAGCTTTGTCCTAAATGAGGAATGCCTCCCTAGTTTATTTAATGACTCCCACACAACCAGCATTGAGGTTTTGTGATAAGTTTTCTCCTGGTGTTCCCTCCACTGAAGACCAGTGTTTACAGTCTAAGGAGTTGGCACTAGTTTTTTTCTCTGGTGTCACCCTGCAATTTCGACAGCTACGATTCAGTCACAATAGAAGCACACATGGTAGCCCCTGTACTAAGTCAGGATAAAAAGAATCAGAGTAAATCAAATAAAGCCTCCTTCTTAACCTGCCCAAAGAAAACTGAGTCCCCCTGGGAAATATTTTCACATCTCTGGATGCTGTCTGTGATGCTCTGGTCATGGCAAAGGTCTTCTCCTCTGAGGCACAAACTCACAAACTAACTCAGAGACCAGCAAGTAAAGCAAAAATGACCAGTGATGGATAATTTCAGAGTGGTGGTAAAGATATTGGGCTTGAAACTAGCAATTTGAAGTTGTACACTGCAATTATATAAGTGAGAAAAATGTTATTCTCTATCTCCAAAAATAANCAGGTGATTTGTTTGTAGTGAAGGTCTCAAAGTACTGAAATTAATTCCCAGTCACCCTCCCTATTGCTATCAGATAGAAAATGAAGTCCTGGCACCCTGTGAAGGTGTGCTGAGAGCCTGATGCACTGAAATATGGAGGATGCCTCATATTACACATCTTGCTCTCCCCCAGTTTTAACAAGAAAATCAGTGAGAGTGTGTCAAACACCTGGTGGGGTATCCACCCCATATGCTGGGTTTGGATGAAACTCCAAATGGGATGTCTGCAAATAACCAGGATCCTCTTTGTTCAGGTTTGGGCAAGGCAAGGGGATAGGTATAAGGTCAGTCTGTCACATACTCATGGGGAGCAGTGCATCAAGAAATGCCCTTCTTGACCCTTTTCATATCCAGTGGAGTCTCTTGCCTAGGTCAAATGGGGAATCTCTATCAGAAGACCTGGGACTCCAGACCTCAGCCTACTTCCTAATCTTATGGCTCAGCCACATGATTATCCTTCACCCACACTCAAAGGCACTAAAGGATGTGTATTTTTTTTCCACCATCACTCTTCCCTTCAAACTTGTCAGAAATCTCTTGCTTGTTCTTCTGACATCAGGCCCACTTCCACTCTTTATCCCTCTGCTGGTATCCATGGATGTCAGCCAGTTTATACGTGAGCTCTACTTCTGTCTGCTTATAATTAGCATGTGCACACACTGAAGTTTGTTTTATTCTCAAGGTCTTATTGGTGGGTTAAAAGTGAGTAGCATGTAGGAGGGGAATTGCACAAATCCTGTTATTTGTAGGTCAGGAGTGGTGCATGGGAGGAAGATACAGAATTATTATTATTAATAGTCATTAATAAGATTTTAGGGCAGATTCCTTAGGCAAGGCTTGGAAATTCTCTTCCTAGCTGCCCGATTTGTTTACATCTAAGTCTTCCTTTGGCCACCTGCTTCATGCCCAGTCAGAATGTATGAGTGTCCCAGCACAATGGGTTACCACCTCTTCTTTTCTTTCATTGCAGCACAGACTTCCTTTTCCTCTGTTTGGAATCATGACAAATTCATCTGGACTGGTGCAAATTTACCATCATAGGTTTTTACTGTGTGAACTTCAGAGAGAAAATGAAGAAGTCACATTTGTGTTAGTCTTGCTTTGAGTTCCTCAACAAGACAGTTGTCTGTACAGACCATTTTCAGTCCTAATTGATGTTTTCTGACTAACCCCCGCCCCCTGATCCAAGCTCTTAACTTCCAGATAAACTTGTTCTTGGAGTTTAAGGTAAAAAGCCAATATCCAGAACTTCTAATCCTATGGGGATCTATCCTCTTTTGAATGCTTTAAAGTACTTGGCTACATTTTTACATAACTACACCTTCCTCTTTTCTGAACGCAAGCCNTACGATTCAGTCACAATAGAAGCACACATGGTAGCCCCTGTACTAAGTCAGGATAAAAAGAATCAGAGTAAATCAAATAAAGCCTCCTTCTTAACCTGCCCAAAGAAAACTGAGTCCCCCTGGGAAATATTTTCACATCTCTGGATGCTGTCTGTGATGCTCTGGTCATGGCAAAGGTCTTCTCCTCTGAGGCACAAACTCACAAACTAACTCAGAGACCAGCAAGTAAAGCAAAAATGACCAGTGATGGATAATTTCAGAGTGGTGGTAAAGATATTGGGCTTGAAACTAGCAATTTGAAGTTGTACACTGCAATTATATAAGTGAGAAAAATGTTATTCTCTATCTCCAAAAATAATCTTTTGACACATGGGGTTAGGTTGGTGTAGTCCTAAATCTCCATGAATGTAATTGTAATTCTTGTTTAATAAAACTCCAGAGGTGACATCTTTTTATCAGCCTATCATATGTAATTAAGGCATTTAATATTCAAATGCTTTGATGTCATGTAATCTTCTAAACATAAATAAGAAGTTTGTCTCCATTTTAGAAATTAAGATAAGTCAGTTGGAAGGGTAAGTCCCCAAAGATTCTTTTAAAAGGTATTTGGATATTTTTTAAACTACCAAAAAATCACAACAAGAATATTAAATAACCCACAGTGGTAGAAAGCTTAAACAGTCTTATAAGAAGTGAGTAATACAATTGACATATCAGCAGAGAAATCCGGACATACTGAGGTTTACTACTGTTTCTTGTTGGGTGTTTTGGTCCAGGTGATTTGTTTGTAGTGAAGGTCTCAAAGTACTGAAATTAATTCCCAGTCACCCTCCCTATTGCTATCAGATAGAAAATGAAGTCCTGGCACCCTGTGAAGGTGTGCTGAGAGCCTGATGCACTGAAATATGGAGGATGCCTCATATTACACATCTTGCTCTCCCCCAGTTTTAACAAGAAAATCAGTGAGAGTGTGTCAAACACCTGGTGGGGTATCCACCCCATATGCTGGGTTTGGA
>VYZU01066407.1:9871-23801 GCA_013401355.1 Ceyx cyanopectus
GTACATTCCCTAAAAATGTTTTCCCTAGAGCTATGTAAAGCTGTAGTTGCAAAAAAAATTGAATGGAAACTAGGTTTCTTAGGTGTTGGTTTGTTTTGTGGATTGGTTTTTTTTCACTGTGATTGACACATGGGGCTGAAATTTGGCTCCTGTTTGTTTAGATTTCTGATGTAAAAAAGCTTGTCTCAAATCTAAGGTAAACCATTTATTAGTTCTTGGGGAAGATTCAGTTCTATTTCAGATTGGGGAAACTCTGGTGGTGATACCCAACAGTTTTATAAGTCATAGAGTAAACAGTGATGTGAAATTCAAAAAGAGGGGTTGGTTAGTTTGTTGGTTGGGTTTTTTGGGGGGTTTTTTTTTTTTTAATCTATGAACCTATCCAAAACTGGAATATAACCTCCTCTGAGTAGAATATCTAGAGATTCAGAGTCCCTGCTAACCCTTCAGCCCTTTATTCCTCACCGAATAGATATCATACATCATTTCTGAAATTCCAACTGCAAATGGGAGCTTAGAATGTGAGTTTCCTAGAGGCAGGAGTAAATTATTCCTCTGACATCTCTTTCTCATATATGGCATTCCACCACCTATTGTCCACTCTGTATGCTTCCTTCTCCCTGGCAACATCCCCAAGAGAGGGTTGATGTCCTGCAAAATAGCTAGAGAATGTATCTTTAATTGGGTCCAGAAGAAACTTTATTACCCTGTAGCTAGTTTCTTTGGTTTTTTCTATAACAAATTATCCTAATGATCTGACCCAGGACCAGATGTTAATTGCAATGGAAAGTAATCAATTTCCTTTACTGAGCATGAACTCATTTGCAAGGTTAGTCAGTGAGCAGATATGGAGTTCTTAATGAGGCAAGAACCTAGCAGACCTTCTGGGTTCCTTGTGATGATTCCAGGTTTACTGCATTGCACCCATTTTCAATCTACCAGTCTTTACAAGGCCACCCTATTAAAAAAAGTGACAACAAAAAAAACCCCTACAATCTGTCTCTAAAAATTTGGTGGAAAAAGGTGGAAAAAAATAAGAATGCAACAACCACAGCCATCTGAGTGTGGTAGATTCTACAAAGAGACAAAATCACCCTCTGTATATATATAAAAATAATAAATATGTAAATCACACAGGAAATTATGGCTTACGGCATATTGTTTAATAGAGGGTATTATTAGAAATATGGGAGATGCTCAAACAACAAATTAAGCCTGCAATATTCTGAAAAAGAGCTCAGAGGATGCAACCTAAATTCTAACTTGGCTGCTGTCTTCAGTTCTTCTGTGCTTTCGTCTGGATTTTATATTACCACTGAGCACAGCTTTAAGAGGGAAAGGTTGGGCCATCCAGAGTGATAAAAATATGAAGAGGGGAGGGTGGGAGCAGAAGGAGGTACTTAATCTTCCAGTGAACTTCTTGGAAGATATTTTTGTAAGAAAAAGAACTTTCAGTACAGTTCATTGTGAAGAGTATTTTCTATCCTGGGGAGGACAGTGAGAAGGATGTTGTGTGTTCAGCAGCCATCAGGATAGCTGCAACAGTACCTCTAGTGTATTTGATTCAATGGAGCTGAAAATTAGAGTAAACACCATTGTTGTAAAGAGCAGTTTAGCCTGCCTACCTAGGGGTTGCAGTGGGGCAATTACACCCTACTGCTGCTTATGATAAGTCTCTAGTCCACAGTGTGTCTTTAAAATTTTTTTTTTTTTTAAAGAGAGGCTAATTTTCCCTTCCTGTTCACTATGAATTCCTAAATCTAAAACAAAATCAAGCCTTGATGCTTTTCAGCCCAATTTTTAGGGTACAGAATCCTGTATCCAACATTTTATGTGTGAAAGGGGACCATAAATTTAAATCAAGGCCTCATATAACCAAACTTGGCTTTAAAATATTTAAGAATTAACCCCACTGCATCAAGTCTGAACCTCATATCTCAATTGGGAAACTTTAGATACAAAATCAAATAGTTATTTCTTACAGGGTGATCTTTCACAGAATTCTCCAAGGTACACCATCTGTCAGAATAATGTCTATCCCAAAGATATTATCTGGACAGAAGGAATTAAAAAATGCTACTAGGTGGGTATTGATAATGCTTAGGACTATCCCTTCCAGAAGAAGGTGTTTCACATCTACTGTCCTGGCAAATTATTATAGGAATTGTCAATTCTGGGACAGGCAGTACACTTCTCTTGGGAGGTGCACAACTCTGTTGAGTCCAGACGAGGGCAATGTGCTATTGAAGCAGAAGAGGTGGGTAAGTAAAAGCAATCTAAGGGGACAAAGATCAAATAAAGAGGAGGAGAAAAAAAAAATCATCTTCATAGTATATTTTTATTGATATATATTATAGTAGCTAATTGCAAAACTGAAATCTCAGTGGCCCCCAATGGAGTTACATAAAGCAGCAGTAATTTTCAGAGCATTCAGTTAGAAAGGGGTATTGGAAGGTGCATTCTGCATCTGTCTACATTAATAAATAGCTGTTCAGTAAAAGACTTTCTCAGTGACGAGGTCACCCCCATATTGTGTCTATATTAGAGACCCTTTCAAAGCGCACACGACAGGTTGTTCTGCTACATCAAGGACAGGATTCGACGAAGACTGGCAGCTTCCCAATTTGTTTGAGGTGAATATGAATCCCAGAGGTGAGGGGGCAGTGCCCGTGGCTAAGGAGGAAAATGTGTTTCTGTCATCTCTTGTGTACTTTCAGGGGCAAATCTGAGCGGGGGATTTATCATGGGGTGTTTTCTCCACCAAATTAATTGGAAAGGATACTTAAGAAAGAAGTTGTGTTATTGTGGTTCTGAGTGAAGAAAATGAGTATGAACACTGCCTTGTTTATGTCTTAGGGCTATCTCAACTCAGGCAACAGGATCAGATGTACTTCTCAAAAGTCTTTCCCAGCAGTCTTTCAGTCTCTCTTCTGGTCTTTTTATACATTTAAAGTGGAAATCAAAGGATCAAGTGACTGTCACTGAATTTGTAAGAAGATGGGCTTAGTAACTACTCATTGTGTTGGGTAGCTTGAATAATTTGCCCATCATGCTGCAAAGGCCCTTGAGTCCATCACATTCCTCTCTGCCTGGAACAGGGAAGGAAGAGCTGCTCCTGGGGCTATTAGACACCGAACTGCTTTGGCAAAACTGATAACAGTGCAGCAAAGACCTCAAACCTCTTCATCTGGAATTTGTTTTTACCTACTTACTGCTCTGCAAACCCAAAGCCTGTTCATCTGCCTGTCAGAAAACATCCCAGATATCTGCATGAGTAATCACTTCAGATTCAAACCTCAGCATGTGACTTAGATGCCACTTTCTCCCACACTTCTCTTTCCCCATCTCACCTCAAATAACAATGACACAACAGTTATTTTCACCTATTCCATGGAATAAACAACCAAAAGCACTTCTCTGTCTACTTATCACCTCTTCTTACTCTGAATTTCTCTGTGCATCAAGAAAAAAATGTGATTTTTTTTTTTTTCTGGACATTCAGTGAATATGCCCTCACTTTCATGAGGTTGCTTATGATAAGCTTTCCATCAGAGGATGTTGAATGTTACCAGGGAATGCACTTAGTCATTAAAATAAAGCTGCAAAGAAACTGCAGGAAATATCACAGGTTTGTAACCTGTACCATGAACCCCAGACCCCACAAAAACACATTTTCTCACACCACAAAGGGTCAGCTTTGGACAGACTCAGACAAATTGAGACAGGCTTATTACCCTTGGCTTCCAGCCAGACAGCTTGTTGGAGCCTGTGGTAGGGTGCAGAGGCAAGGTGTGGGTGGTGTGAGAGGTGGAAAAATGCAGATAGCTTGGAAAGAGGAAGGTGTCAGGAACATGGGGCACATCTTGAGGACGTAGAGGGTGGTCTGGGAATGAGGAGAATTGTGCCAGGAGATGGGGTCAGCACCAAGGCAGAAGGAGCACTTGGAGAAAAAGGAGATGCCAGCAAGGTGTAGATCAGGAAACTGACATGACACTGGGCTTAGTCACCCATTCCAATGGTAGCCAGTGTGCCAGTGTCCCAGCAACAGCACCCCTACACACATGGCACTTAGCCAATTGTACAGTACTGCATGTGGGGAAAAAGAATCTTCTTCCTGACCCCTGCAGGCAATCAGTTTACGCCCTGAAGCATGAGATTTGATTAGCCTCATTATCTCAGCTTACATAACTGTAAATGTTATTAATGGTAATAAAATTATCTAGCCTGTTTTAATAATACAGCCACAGTATTTGTCTCAATGACCTCCTGTGGCTGTAAATCCCACAGGGGACTGGCATACGATATAGTGTTTCTTTTTGTTTATTCTAAATTTACCAGCCATTAATTTCACAAAATCACCCCTTGTTGTCCCATTCTGGGATGAAGCAAGAAGCTGATTAGATCTCAGTGTACCTTACCTAACACTGAACACAAATATCTCCATGCCTGATAAATAAGTTTGGGAGTAGACATCACCAGGCTTTTAAGCCTCTTCTCTCCCTAGCTGCCAAGTAATGAATTCCCATGATATTATTATAAGACTTGGCCTGGACTCTTTAAAATCCACCAAGCAGTTAAATTATGTTTAGTATGCTAGATACTTGAAGTCAAAATTTCCAAGTATCCCAAAGTAACACAACTACCCTGACCTCTGTGAAGAAGTCTTTCCAGGAGACATGCAAGACCATCACTTTAGATTTCAGACATAACATCTTACTCCATCTCTGATGTTCTGCTTTCTGCCTCTGCTGAAGCAAGCAAGCAACAGTACAAATCTCTCTCCTATCAGTAGATCATAGAATCATAGAATGATTTGGCTGGAAGAGACCTTCAAGATCATCAAGTCCAACCATTAACCCTACACTGACAGGGTCCCTAAACCATGTCCCCAGCACCACATCTACGCGATTCTTAAACACCTCCAGGGATGGGGACTCCACCACCTCCCAGGGCAACCCATTCCAATGCCTAGCCACCCTCTCTGTAAAGAAATTCTTCCTGATATCTAACCTAAATTTCCCTTGGTGCAACTTGAAGCCATTGCCCCTCGTCCTGTCATCTTTAACTAGGTCGAAGAGGTTGACCTCCACCTCCCTATAACTTCCCTTCAGGTAGCTGTAGAGAGCAATTAGGTCCCCCCTGAGCCTCCTCTTCACCAGACTAAACAATCCCAGTTCCCTCAGCCTATCCTTATAGGAGAAACTCTCCAGTCCCTTCACCAGCTTTGTTGCCCATCTCTGAACCCTTTCCAGTATCTCAACATCCTTCCTGTAATGAGGGGACCAAAACTGGACACAGTACTCAAGGTGAGGCCTCACCAAGGCCGAGTCCAGGGGTACAATCACCTCCCTGCTCCTGCTGGCCACACTGTTCTTGATGCATGCCAGGATGCTGTTGGCCTTCTTGGCTGCTTGGGCACACTGATGGCTCATATTCTGTCGGCCGTCCACCAGAACCCCCAAGTCCTTCTCCAAAGTGCAGCTTTCCAGCCACTTCTCCCCAAGTCTGTAATGCTGCAGGGGGTTGTTATGACCCAAATGCAGGACCCTGAACCTTGTTGAACCTCATGCAGTTAGTTTCAGCCCATCACTCCAGATGATGCTTCCCTGAAAGGTCTTCCTCTGTGCATACTCAAGGAGCATTCAAGAGAGAAAAATCTGGAGATGGCCACAAACTCTTATTTAGGTGATACATGCTTGCTCCATACTATGAGAGATGACGGAAACTCTTGCCTTGTCTCATCTTGTATAGGAAAGTAGCTGGGTAAATCAGAAAAAAAAAAAGAGACAACAACCTGTTCTCTTTTGCCTCCAGCAGATTGCACTTGACTATACAAATTTTATGGAAATGCTGAGAATCTTCTCCTGTATCCACACTTTTAAATATCAAGGATGGTACGATGGGATAATGTGAGAGATAATTTAGAGAGTAGAGGAAGTTTGGTTGGTTGGTTGTGGTTTTTTTTAATTGTTTTTACATGCTTGTAAAAAATACTCTACATAAACATTTACTTATCATCACAAATGAGACTGTCCTTAAGTGACTAAACCAAAATGAGTCTAGTTGAAAGTAAACAATAAGGTCAACATGAAGATTGCGTTGCTAGTTGGCCTAACATAATTCATGCCTTAGATTAAACCCTTCCATTTCATGTTTCTCCATTTTGTGGAAGTATCTGTATACCCTCATTCTGATCCAAATGAGAATCTAGGATAAAGAATTGCTCTGAAATGAAAGAAAAAGAGCAGTTCTTCAGAGACCACATTGGTGAAGGGAAGTAGCAGTGGGAAGAAGAGTGAATTTGCTCTACACACCATGGTTTCAACATTTGTTCATCTGCAGCTTTCACACACAGGGTCCCATCTCAGAAGCCATTGTGTGCTATTCCCTCTCCAGGACACCATGAGTCTTGAGAAACAAAAACTGTGCAAGATCCATATCTTTAATAGTAACAAGAGCCTTGAGACTTTCACATACCCTCAGTACTTTCTGGAGGAGGGAGAGTAGGCTTTTCTTCCTGAGGGCACAGCTGCTAATATTGTCAACGCGGCAACTTCCCTTTCACCTGTTTTACCAACATCTCTTTAATGCTAGAGCTGAGTTCAGCTAGTGTCCTCAGGCCAGGCAGAAGGAGAGTCCCTTGTTTTTGTTGAAACCAGTTCCCCAGTAAATGCAGCAAGAGGCAGAGTGGTTCCTACAAACTCTGTCAGCTTGCAGAACAAGGGGCAGGTCTGTGTAAGCGTTATGGAAAGACAGCCTTCTCTGGGCCTTCCCCATGCAAATGCTACTCCTTGGTACTGCCACGACAGCATAAATCTGTGTAGATAAACTCACCACACTGAAGGCAGAGCTCAGTTCCTAGTCCACAGCATTGACCTACTAGTTAAGCACTGTGGTGACGTGTGCTGGATTCCCAGCACAAACATATGCTTTCAAACACTATTTAGGATTCTTGTAGCAGATTAAAGCTATTTTCCTTCCCTGGAAAACAGCCTGTAAGGAAGAAAGCTAAAGGCTCGGCTGCCTCACTGCACACTACCTCACTGCTCTGTGGCTCAAGAGAACTTAATATTCAAGCTGCTTGTCTTCCATTCTCTCCCACCCCCTTTCCCCTCTCCCCCCGACCTGCAGACCAACTCCACGTCTGGTGCCTTCCTCCTGCCGATTTCCCTCAGGTCAGAAGAACTCTGTCATCAGTCCCCCACTGAGACTTATTTCCAAAGATCAGCACTGACCCAGAAGTCACTTGGCACTGCACCATCAGAACAGCGTGTGCTGGCGCTGCTGAGAGGAGAATCTCACAGAGACCGGATTCAGGATGTCGGACTGTCTGCTAAGCACTTGTCAGGCTCCCATATTTCAGAAAGAAGTCTTTATGTGGCTGACCTGATGACTAGGTGATGTATTTATAAAACAACACACAAGGGGCAGGATGGTTGTCACCATCTTAACACTCTGCATTGCTGAGCAGAAGGGCTTGTGCTGGATCCCTGCTCTCACTGCTTTCACCCAAAGACAGGAGCATGACAGGAGGAGAAGGATGCAGAGCTTGGACTCAGGATGGGGAGGGGGCAAACAGTGTTGTGGAATGAAGACCTGTAAGGAGGATGGAAAGAGATGCTTGTGAGTTACCTGTTGAAATCTGCACCCAATCATGAGCAGAGGACATCTCTGGGTTCATACGAGAGGGAGGACGTCCATCTCAAAATTGGTGTGAGTTAGGGACCAGATAAAAAGAATTCTTTAGCTCAGGAGTCCTCTCTAGAAACTCTACCATAATCTTTCCTGCTCTGGGGCTTAGTTGCTGCATAGGGGACCACATGCTTGTCAGACATCCTTATCTGACAGAGAAAGACCAAGGACAAGGGGTAAGCAAGGTACTGTAGATATACTTGGTTCAAGAAGCAGCAGGGCAGTATCTACATGAAAGACTGTGAGCATAAGCCAAAAGGTAGCTTAGACCTTGTGATAGAAAGGAAAATAAAGCTTTATGTTACATATTAAAGAAGAGTTTCTCTCAAAATAGAAAATACAAGGAGATACATTGTCAATGAGGAACTAATCCTTCTACCTAGAGGATTCCATCCCAATGGGATTTTACCTATGGCCTGCAGCAAGTGATTGACCCACTCATCTCATCTTCTCTCAAGACAACATATAGACCTGCAAAGAAGGCAGCCTTCTCCACATGAACATCAAGCACAATTTCAAGCATCCCTCACACAATCTCTGTGGTCAGAGTCTAAGCAAATGGATACATTTTTCACTACAGCCTAAATACATCCCTTGCTGCCTGCCAGCTCAGAAGACAAAGAGGTTTCCCAAATCTGGGGTCACTGGATTCTATCCTGCATATAGATGCGGGACAGCTGATACTACAATCAGAGCAGGACAGATGGTGAAAAGTGCCTGGATTTGGATGCACAGATTACAATCTTAAAGGGACCTTATGATAAAAACGATTGTGCTCTTTGTGTTCAGAAGCTATCTGGGAGCATACATTTTGCTGCATATAAAGAACCCATGCCAAAGGTCTTCAGTGCTGACTTTGCCAGCATTAGCTGCTGTTTCTAAGCAGGTAAACACCAAACAACAGTGATGTTTATTCAACTAGTTTTGAAGGTGAGGTCTGAAATTTGAACCACAGTTTTTCACTGTGGTTGGACAGGGTTTGACACATGCTATTATAGTTCTGTCTGAAAAAAAAGACATTTTTTGTGGTGATATTTCAAGTTATCATTCTCACAGCTTTGAATTTTACATTCTCTGAATGAATATTGTTAAGTCCTCAAGGGCGTAAACATTCAGAAGAAGGGAAAAGGTCACTAATGTGGGGAGGTGAAAGAATTAAAAGGAGCCACAACATATTGTGTTGTTAAACAGAAGCATACACATACACACACCCACACCCACGCAATCAACATAGTCCTAGTTTGAATGGAATTACTCCAGGAAGAACAATTCCTTTCACTCCAGGAATTAGTGGTTACATTTCTCCAGCCCATGTTATGTAGGTCAAAGCAGATTACCACAGTAGTCCTCAGGGCTTTAACATCTATGAATATACCCATCTGATTGCTGAGCAGGCTTTTGGAGTCGCAATATGTAACATGTGCTGATATTGTACAGAGAGTGGGTGCACAGCTGAGCTAAGAGAAATATATTGTTTTGTTATAACTCAGAATTTCCAGTGCTGTGATGCCACATCTCATCCCAGTTAACTTACTTTCTCAGACTTCACTTTCATTTCTTTGCAATCTGGGATATGGATGTGGGACTTCAGCTATCACTGCAGATCCATGGAGCAGTTTTTCTTGGCAACAGGAGTAAAAATCTCTTTTCCCATCCTTTTTTTCAGGAAGGCACTGATGCATGTCTGACTCTACAAAGGTCCTACACCAGGTCTGGTCAGACTAGCTGCAAGAGCTAGTTCACCTCAAACTGTATGAGTGCCATGCTGGTAGAGTGAGAGACCAAACATGCAGCTAAGGATGAGAGATGACATTGCCCCTTTTTATTACAGCTCACCATCAGAGTTACTTTCTTAAATCATCAAAACGTCCTTTTGTGTCCTGACTTAGGAGATCTGGCACTTGATGTGGGGCTGACCTCGGATATAATTCGCCTCTAACTCACCTAAGTGCTTCAATAGCAACAGAAGAAAGAATGAATCTACCTCCTCTCCCAGCATCTCTGCTGGGACAGCTCCAGCAGGAACCAGACCTGACATCTGTTGCATGTTGTGTTAAGACCCCGGGCTGTAAGCTGTAGCAGCATGGAGCAGACATGCCTTCTGATTCGCCGCCTTGTCTGTGGGGAGCAGCAGACACTGGGGAGAGATGGAAGCAGGCACTGCTACTACAGATTCCTTATCATAAAACACCAGGAACCCTGAGTTAGATCAGGGGCCATGTCTTGAGGCGTTTTAATCTCCACTCTTCCAAGGACTGGTCCAGCAAATTTTCAGTCTTCTCCCTCCTCCCCCTTCACATAAGGACTCAGTTATAAGGACCTTAGTATTCATTCCACAGTACAGCTAAAACCAACATTAATTCTTTGCTTTCCCATCTCAACCATTTTTATTTCAGGAGCTCTTGGTACCTTGGGATGCAGCCATTATACTCTGAGTTTAGCCCATGGGTAAATCTTCAGAGGTGGCTGTACCTACTCCTTCTATGCCCATTGCTTTAAAAAAATATAATAAAAAGATGAGCACATTAGTATGCAGAGGAAGACAATTTATACATGGCATTAGGCAGGCAGTATAAATGAGGCTACAGGAAGGGAAGAATGGATGGTGAATGTTTATGGAAGAAGTTAACAACTGGGAATGATGTTGCATTTTCCATGCAAGCAGACAGGCAGATATAACATGATCCCAATAGGGAAGAATAAAGCCCTGTAGTTTGTGGCCTACTTTCAGCTTCATTAATGGAATAAAGGCCAGGAGGCATGATGTAATGAAATTAGTTTCCTAATTAAACATTGCCTTTGCCTTTCTTCCCCTCCTCTCTCTGGATGAAGTCAGTGGCTTTGCTGGCTCAGAGTGCTTGCTATTTGTCAAGGATTGAAACTCCTGAGCAGGATGTTTAGTTGTCTTTTCCACCACCTCACAACAGCACGATCTGCAATATGAAGCCCAGAGACTGGCAGCCTGTCTTCTTTTTTCAGTGCATCTTGAAAACCAAAGGACAATTTGATTCTCAGACATACCCATGTCCTTTCAAACACCAGCCTATACAATATCCTCCAAGAATCTCTGAAGAAGTGTGCTATGTATAGACATTAAGTTTCATAAAGCAAATTTGCTGTCTGGGATATTTCAACGATATAATACTTTTTCTGTGTTCTTTCACCCCAACTTTTCACATCAAAAAGTGTCAGAACACCAGTTATAACTTTGGACTGCATAACCTAAACTGAGTGATGAATCTACATATCTAGACAGCAAGAGTTTGAGTCTTTGTTGTCCTGTTCTCTTCTTGTTACCTCATGAACCAATCTGATTGCCAGAAGAGATGAAAGCCTGTTAAAGAATATTTTCTTCTCTTCTCCAGGCATGTACAACAATGTTGAGGAGGTGAGTCTTTGCCTTGTGAAAGGAGATCAGAACCAGGTCATATACAAGTTTTCCAAACCTGTCTAAGATTTTGGAAGAACAAAATGCAGAAAAGAGCATGAAAAGAGGGGAAGATATTGCCTTTAACTCTTTTTATTACTTTAACAATCTATTAATTTGGTAAAGACACCATTTTCCTCCATGGTTTGTTCTTACTGTGGGTGATTCAAACACAGAAAAAAACCTAACCAGTATTTTACCCATTATCTAATATTTTGGTTTACAATAGTAACTCCAAGAGACCAAAATTCAACACTGTCATAAAAACAAATCATGATTTCAAACTAATCCAAAGTTGATGTCAGCCTAATATGCTCATGTCATGCAATATCCTTAGAGTAAATCTTTAGAATAGCTATAAGTAAACTAGACCTCTCCCAAGTTTCTTCACATCCATCACTGGCATGAACAAGTTTGTTTCTCTTTTCTGAATCTACAACATGGGGAGTGCACCGACCTTTCTCCCAGAAAATGGCTTTACTTCATCTGTTCAGCTCAAAATGCTGCAAATACAGTATGGCCATGAATAATAGAGAGCCCAAAAGTTGATGTTGCCAAGAATGGGTGACTCAGGAAGTGGTTCAGACATATGCATGAGAACATTTAGCCCTGCAATTCATCAAATGTAGATGTTTCTCATATTCATCATTTTCATTCCAATACAAAAGCAGAATTCACTTTATTTATTAAAAAAAACCAAACCAAACCAAAACAAAAAAACGTAACAGCCTCTGCAACCTCCTTGACTTCCTCACTCAGGTTGTGTGATGGGAATGCACATACCCTGATACTTCTTTGTGTTAGGTCTAATGGTGTGGCGCAAGAACATCCTATGGAGTCTTGTATGATACAAAGCTCTAGATTGCTTTTATTAATCTGTATATGTAGAGCCCACATCACTGGTACCACTCCAGCTTCTAATTTATCATCTATGGACAGCCTACATATCCTTAAGCCTATTTGTGATAAGCTGGGGATTCAGAAAGGAGCAGAACTACTCTGTAAAAAGTGATTTCACCATTAGAGTGTGACTCATTCAGAGACTAACTCCCTTTGCCTCAGCTGTCTATCACCACTTGATGAACCACAATGATGCTGGCAAACTGAGGCATGGAGCAAGAATAATTTGCACAAGGTCATGAAAGGAAAGGGCTAACAGGGCTGTGTGGCAGTACTTCAAAACATTATTTATAGCCTTAACCCCAAATCAAACTTCCTATCTATCCTGCACTCCTCCTCCCCTCTCCCCCTTCCTGCTATGCCATACAACTCCTAGTGTGATACTACTACAGGGCATCCCTGTAATGTATGTTAAGTAAGTGTGTGTCTCCGGGTGCGCTTGTCTCCTTTCGAGATGGAGCTATTTTCTCTCACTCGGCATCTTCTGTGCAGGTGCATGCTTTGCAAAAAGAAAAATCAGCACTCTGCAAAAGTGTTTCTGTTAACATCTATCACCCCTTCCTTTAGTCATCACCACAACAGCCCTCCCCCGGGAATGGGAATGCTAATTCAAGGGAAGATGTAATGCTAGCCCATTGGAAGCCCTGGATTAGAACAACAACACAAAAGAAAGAAGGAAGTAAAAAGAGAAACCAAGAAAAAGGGAGAAAAAGTTCTAAAGACAGAGATGAGAAAGAGTTGAACTCTCATTCCCTTTTATTTCAGCCCATGCTTTTTTTAATGTTCCGCCTGAATAAATCCTTCCTCTGTGATCCTGTTGTTAATGAAAACGTTCATAGTGGTCATTCTGCTGGCTTTAAGCTTATGTTTGTCCTATGGTTTCTTGAATCCCAGAGCTGTTAATATAACTGGAGTGGAGCAGCTGCAGGACAACCTATTTCTATGATAATGTGTATACAAAGCTTTTATCTTTTAATCTTTTTCTCTTTTTTTTTTTCCTTTGGGAGGGAACAGGAGAGGGATGCTTAGCAATTATCCCCTTTCCTCTCCTTCATTTCTGTTCTTTCTCCTAAATATTTCCACAGGGCCTCCTCAGAGCCCCAGGTGTTACAATATAACTTCATTTTTGATAAACCAGTGTTGAGCTGAGACTTTGTCTATAACTGTGTTGTATAAGACACAGTGTTGTCACTGCAAAATCATGAGTGTACAATGGTTAATCTCTGTAAAGAACTAGGCTGGTAAAATGAAAATCCCAGGCAATCCCAAAGTGCTTTCAAACCACAGCAAAATCTCTGGTTTTGAATTCAAAGAGTAAGATGGTTTCACCCTCCAAGAGCTTCATAGATACACAGTGATTGAAATAGAAATCTTGAGTTTCACCCTATAAACCTGTAAAATCTTACAACATGAAACTAAGTAATTTTGCAGAGTCTATCCAAAATTGCCAGCATCTGTGTTTGAGGCATCTATGTATTATAGTCCCACATAGAAGCCTATTATAATACATATCTAGTTAAATTTAGCTCTTATTTTCCTGTCACACAGGTTGTTCTAAAGTATTTTATCTTTTTCCCTTCATTCCTCTTTCTGATGAAAGTTTTGAATATCAACACAAAACAAGAAGCCGAAACTATCCAATATATCTAGGATGCCCCTCAAAAGACAAGTCCTTGGCTCCATCCCTTAGTTCTCCCCTTTAAAATGCCAAACACATTTCTGATAGGAAAAAAAAACCCAACCCAACCCAAAACAGTATATATATGAGTTAACTACAGTTTTCTAGTATACAATATTCCTATTTTTAGCAAGAAGTGTAGTAGAGTGAGGACTGCCCTACAAATTTAAACATGACATGTAAAGATAATCAGCACATCAGGACACAGAACTTTGTCATATTATCTGTAGAGA